>JAPFBE010000161.1:70000-98002 GCA_034336665.1 Luscinia megarhynchos | reverse complement strand
AGACCAGTGCTCCCTGGAGCACTGGGGAGCCCGGCTGGGGTGTCCTGGAGCTGGAATTGGGAGCCGACAGCTTTTTCCCCCTGGCAGCACCACCAGAAGTACCAGCACGTGCACCAGAAAACCTTCACCTGCTCCGAGCCCACCTGCGGGAAATCCTTCAACTTCAAGAAGCACCTGAAGGAACACGAGAAGCTGCACAGTGGTGAGTGGGGCGTTTGCAGGGCCATCTCACCCCCCTGGAATCCTCCTGCCAGTTGCAGCCCCCTGCACGGATCCTGGCTCCTCTCTCAGGGATTACACCTCCCTCACGGATCCCACCTGCTCCCATCGGATTCACTCCTGCACCCCCTTCCCCACTCCCAAATTCCCACCCCTGGAAGCCACCACTTGGCTCCCGAATCTCTCCCTTACAACCTCCATTCCCAGGCTGCTGCCAAAGCACGTCCCGAGGGCCCTGACAGCTTTTCCAGGCTGGATCAGACCCCATCCCTTTTCTTTTGCTCCCAGACAAGCGGGATTACATCTGCGAGTTCTGCGCGCGCTCCTTCCGCACCAGCAGCAATCTGATCATCCACCGGCGCATCCACACTGGGGAGAAGCCACTCCAGTAAGTCCCAGTCCCATCCCTGCAGCTCTGCTCAGCCCCAGAGCCTCTTCCCACTCTTTTCAATCCAAAATCGCCATCCACGGCATCCAGCATTGGCTGGGCTTGGATTTCTGCCGAGGTTTCTGCCCCTGGAGCTGGCTGTGCCCAGATCCAGCAGCTCCAGGCTCAGCTGCAGGGCAGTGTTTAGGCAGGTTAATGAGCTGGGACAGAAGCAAGGACTCCTGTCCAACACATTCCTGCCAGGAGGGTGCTGGAGCTTCACCCACGGCGCGCTGCAGCCCCGAGCGGGGCAGGGACGGTCCTGCCCGTGCCTCAGCCCTGGGGCTCTCCACTCCCCCAGGTGTGAGATCTGCGGCTTCACGTGCCGCCAGAAAGCCTCCCTCAACTGGCACATGAGGAAACACGACGCCGACTCCTTCTACCAATTCCCGTGCGACGTCTGCGGCAAGAGGTTCGAGAAGAGGGACAATGTCACCGCCCACAAGAGCAAGAGCCACCCGCGGGGGCTCGGGGCAGCCCCCCGACCACAGGGAACCTCGCAGCCCCCCGAGCCCCCCGCGCCTGTGGAGCCGCTGGAGCTGCTCGGCGACGTCCTGGGCAGCGGGGGGGACACGGGGGGGACCCCACTGGAGTATGGGGGGGGACACGTGGGGCAGGACCCCGGCACGCCCGAGGCCAGGGGATAGGCCAAGGGGGGTCCTAGAGGGCTCGTCCCCCAGTTTGGGGGCTGGAGCAGCATCGGGGACAATGCTGGACCTGCTCCGGGTGCCAAAAATACATGGGAGAGGCAAAACTGGGGAAAATCCCTGTATTTCTACCAATCCCAGGGAAAATCCCCGTTTTTCGGCCAAGTCCCAGATGAAACCCCAAGTTTTCAGCCAAATCCCTGGTGCAAATCCCAGTTTTTCTGCCAAATCCTAGGCTTCCCCCAAGCCCAGCAGTATTGCCACAGGTGGATCCTCAATAAAGACTTATTTTGGGTAAAAGTGGGATTTGGTGCCAAATTTTTATGGAAAAATGACAGAAAAGTGAGATTTGGGTGGTTTGGGCACACGAAAAGGGCTTGGAGACACCTAGGAATTGGGGAGCCAGACTGGGATGAGAGGGAGCTCCCAGTGGGACTGTGCCCTAAAACCGGGAGCTCCCACTACTTCAAACTTTTCCTTTAAACTTTATTTAATTTTCATTCAAAACTCAGATTCAAACCAAATTTGAACAGAATTTGAACTCACAGATACTTGGAAGCTCCAAGCTGGAACCATCTAGTGAACTGCAAGTGCCCCGAAAACCTCAGTGCTCTACCCCAGGCATGTGTCTGTCTCCATTCCCTCTCGAACAGGAGCAGCTTTTCCTCCTCCCCCAGCACCAAAACCCCCCAAATTATAGGGTTTTAGGGCTTTTTTTTTTTGCACAGCAACTTTTATTTCCCCATTAAACAGTGACAGGGCAAAGGACACGAACAGCAGCGGGGGGGGGCCACAAGGGGAGCGGGCAAGCGCGAGATCACACCTAGAATACAGACCCCTCCAGCCCCCCCAAAACCCCCCAGCCTGGGTCTGGGGTGACCCCAAATATCCACATCCCCTTGCTGGGATCCCGGAGGCAAAGAGGGACATGGGGGGCGCAAAGAGGGAGGGGCTGATGCGGGGAAATGGGGCTAATGGGGGAGACAGGGAGGACAATGGGGGCAGTGGGGAGAGAAATGGGGGGGGGTCAGTCAGTGACAGCAGGATGGGCTCGGCCCTTTCCCCAGGGGGGATGGGATGGGATAATGGGATGGGAAAATGGAATAATGGGATGGGATAATGGGATAATGGGATGGGCAAAGATGACTTGCAAAGCAACAGCGTCCAAACTGGTAGGGGGACAACGCCCCTCCTCTCCACACAGCATTTTAGAACGGAGGGGGAACACAAAGCTTTGGCTACTATTCCAAGTAGGATGGGATCAGCCTCTCCCTGTTCCACGGGGCTCCAACTCCAAAGATAAACACAAAATGAACTACAGGGGTGTTTAACCAGCAACAGGGAGAGGGTGCTCAAGTAGCACCCCCTCACCAACCAACACCCCCAAAGAAGGTTTTAAGGGTAAAAAGACTCCAAACTTTAAACTGCAACAGGAAAAAAAAAATCCCCCCTGAACCAAGGGCAGGATTTGGGGTGCTCTGCTTGGAAGCAAAGGAAAACCTAAGGATGGCAGGGGAGAAGGGACACCACCAGCGAGCAGGGCGCGCTCAGTTGCAGAGGGACAGCGAGGAGCCCACATAGAAGAGCCAGAAAAACGGGAAGATCCTCTCGGAGAAGGCGGCGGTGAAGGTGAAGATGGGAGCCATGTTGTCGGCGTTGTAGAACGCCACCCACCCGCCCTCGTAGTCCAGGTACACCCCGATCTTGCGCGGCCGCTCGCACAGCGACAGCGGCGTCTCGGGAGAGGTGAACGCCTGGTACTGATCCCAATTCTTGCCCTTCCAGTTGAGCCCCACCGCCCAGATCCCCTCCTCGGGGGCGAAGTCGACCTTCTCCTTGCGGCGCACGGACTCGCGGGCGGCGCCCAGCACCCAGCTCTCCCCGTCGCCCACCTCCACCTCCCAGTAGTGGCGGCCGGCCGAGAAGCCCTCGGCGGCCAGCACGCAGAAGGCGTAGTCGAAGCGCTTGGGGTGCGCCGGCAGCTCCTGCGGCGCCCCGCGCAGCCGCACGCTGCGCTTGTCCTCCGACAGCACCAGGTACGGGTTGGCCGTGTCGGGGTCCAGGGACAGCTCGCCTGCGGGACAAAGGGGGTGAGCTGCCGCGGGACTGGCGGCTTCACTCGGTGCCTGTGCCCCAAAGCCACCCGGGGACACAGGCGAGTCACCTGCAGGGCTGCTGTCCCACCCACGGCTTGTGTCCCGACTCACGGAGACAACACAGTCCTGGGATGACTCTGCCATGTTGAATTGCATCCCCATGTGTCTGCTCAGCCCAGAAACAGGTTTTGTACCTTTAAGGCTGGCCTTGAGAATGAAGGGGGAAAGGAGAAGTGGTGGAATGTCTGAGGCAATTGTTTTCAAAACACACAGCTAGGAGTTCCATCGCTTAGTCTCCTGGACTGTGCCACCGTGGTGGACAGACGGAGAGACCTGCCCCTTGCTTTTAGTTGATTTTTGACTGACTGAAGCACAAAAGTTCCCCAGAAAGCTTTTCTTTTTTTCTTTTTCTGGAATTACTTGAACCTGCCCTGAACTGGGGACCTGGGGGCAGCACCAGGAGCTTGCACCTGTGGCCACCAGGGCCATTTTCCAGCACCAGAGGGACTGAGAACAGACTGAGCTGAGCTACCACCACAGGAGAGAGACCTCCTGACTTTGTCATCTCTTTAGAGCATTGTTCTTTTTTTTTGTGCTGGGCAGTGCTTTGCCTGTTGAATAAACAAGTTTTTTCCACTTTTCTCTGAGGAAATTTCTTCCTCAGCTGGTTGGGGGAAGGGTCCTTGGGTTTGCTTCCTGGGGGGGGCCCTTTGGAGGTTTTCTCCCAAATTTGCCCTAAACCAGGACAGTCACTTCTGGGAACATTCTACCACCTGCCTTGGGATTGATCCATTGGAGAGCTGAGTCACCCCTGGGATCGTTATCCCATCTGTGTGGGGACTGATCCATTGTCTGTGTCCCAAAACAGAGGGGCAGGACCCAGGTGAGCCACCCACAGTATCCTGAAGAGCCCACACAGAACCCAAGCCCAGCAATTCCAACCTCAACCTTTGGAAAAGGGAGGTTAGAGCCCACATCACCCCCAATCCCAGCAAATTCCCACACTATCTCTTGGAAAAGGGAACTCATGGCCCCAAATCCCAGTGGCCTCACCTGTGTCGTTCTCCAGCTCAAAGCGCAGGTTTTCTGCAGGAAGAGAAGGAAGGAATTGAGCCCTTGGAGCCCCCACAACTGCCCAAGCCACGGGAATGAGCCCTGCTCCACACTTCCACACTCAAATCCCAGGGAAATCACCACTTTTCCACCTTTTCCCTGGGATGAGCCAATGCTCAAACAACCTGGAGCTCTCCCAACCAACCCCAGGGGGGAATAAGTGCCCGGCTCCATCCCAGCCCTGGTTTTGGTGGGCTTCCATGTGGGACCCTGGCTGGAAAGCAGCTTTTTTTCCAGGAAGGCCCTTGTCAGGCTCACCCTTGAATTCCAGCAGCACTTCCTTGAGCACTGCGCTCTTCTGGGAAAAGCTCTTCAGCTTCTTCTCCAGCTCGGAGAAGCCGGGCTCGGGCTTGAGGAACATCCAGCTCTCCAGGCTGCAGAGACACGGGAGTCAGGGACCCAAAACAGGGAGCTCCCCCGGGAAGAGCTGGGATACCAGCTCTGCCTGCAGCCACAGCCTTCAAGCTCATCCTGCCCACTCACCTGCTGCCAGCTGGAACGACACCCTGGAAGGGGAAGAAAACCCAAGGAATTTATTAGGATCAGCATCTTTCTACCTCAGAGATCTCAAAATCCTCCCCAAAAGCTGGGAAGGATCCCATGAAGGGACTTTTGTCCCCATAAAGATTTTCTGTTTTCCATAAATGGAATTTCTCATCCCATTAATTGGATTTTTTCCCCAATAAACGGAAATATTTTGGCCCACAAATGAAAATCCTTGCCCATATAAATGGAATCTTTTCCACCTTGTTTTCACCCCAACAGGACTTTTTGTCCCATAAATAGAATTTTCACCCCCATACGTAGGTTTTGTCCCTACAATTAGGATATTTTTTGCCCAACAGAACGGATGTGTGTCCCATGCAGACACATAAGAAAGTCCCACCTCGCCAGGGGCGCTCCCTGTGCCGCCGTCCCCACCCTGCTCGGCCAGCAGCTTGTCCAGCTGGGCGATGTCCTCGGCCAGCCGGGCCACGCTCTCGTCCCTGCGGCGCCCGATGTCCCTCTCCAGCTCCTCCAGCCGCGAGAGCAGCAGCTGCTCCTTCTCCTCCAGGAACGCCCGCAGCTCCTTGCACTCAGCCACGATCTTCTGCCGCTCCACCTCCGTCTGCTTCTGCAACGCCGCGGCAAACACCCCGTGAGGGCAGCACCCCGCAGCCCAAAGTGACACAATCTCTGCAGGCGGGGATTCCCGTGGGGAGGGGGAACCCCCCAGGTGTGTGTGGGACCAAATTCCCGCAGCCAGGAAATCCCCAGGTGAGACTGCACCCTCCTGGATGGAGCCCCAGCACTCACCAGCAGCTCCTCGCTCTGCCGCTCCCGCTCGGCCTTGGCCTCCTCACGCCCCTTCCTCAGGGAGCTCAGGTGCTCCTGGGGCACCTCCTGGAAGCAGAACAATGAGATCCATTGGGAATTCTGCCCGTGGGCGATCAGGAGAGAAGGGCTGCCGCTGCTAAAATGGCCAAATTCACCCGATCTGGGTTTTCCTTGGAGCTGGAACCAGCAACTGCCCTGCTCCCCTCAACCCTGACCTCAGGCTGTGCCACCAGAATTCACTGCAACCAGCCCAAAAACTTAAAAAAAAAAGTCAACTAATTTATCTACCTGTGAAAAAACAAATGCCCTGGTCCCACCCCTGTCCTCCTCCCAGGATTACCTCCCACATTCCCCCTCCTCAAGGTGCCCCAAAATTGGGCTGAAGACCTACCCCCAAGAGGAGGAACTGCTGCTTCCAAATTGCTCATTAAAATAATAATTAATTATTAATTAATTAAACTCATCCTTATTTAAGTAGTTTGACCTCCATGGAGGGCAGAAAATCCCCAGCAATACCCTGCAAACTGCAGCTGGCCTCAGGAGCAAACAAATCCACTTATTTTATAACTAAAACCCTACAAAATACAAGGATTTTTAACTGTTAACAGCTATAACTTACTGCCTTCGGAATTTATCCATGAGATTAAAGCAAGTATCAGGAAAAAAACAGAGGGGAGGAGCTCAGCAACAACCAATTATTAGACACTCAAAAAAGTAGCTTAACGGGGGGTTGGAAAAACCCTAAGGGAGTGACAACCTGGATCTGCCTAAGGACGTCTGTGTCCTGAAAAAAGGGCAAATCCCAGATTTGGGGCGGGGGGACGGCCCCAGCATCCCCGGAAGAGGAACCACGGCAGCTCCTAACGCTAACCCAAATCTCCTCTAAACGGGATAACCTTTTAACAACAATAACAGAAATTAATACGCGGTGGTTAACGATGGCACAGCGGCCTTCCCACCCTCCTGCTGCCGCCGCTGCTAACCACACGCCAATCCCCGCCGCCATCGCGACACGCCCCGTATCGCGACAGGGGGGGCGCCGTTTTCGCTCTGCGTCACTCGCCAGGCACCCTGGGCATCCTGCGCCGCTCCCAGCCGGGTCGGGGTCGGGGATAAGGAGCGCCCCACGTTCGCAGCCTCCTGCCCCGCTGGATTTCGGGGGGCTGGGGGGATTCTGCACCATCACCCCGCGCTGAGGCGCACCCGCCCCCCCGGGACACCCCTTTCCCAGTACTCTCCCAGTTAACCCAGTTCGGTCTCGCACCGGGAACAGCCCCCGCTTACTGCACCCGACCCTGGCGTGTCCCTGTTTTTGGGGTGATTCTGGTCCGAATCCGGGTAGCAGAGCCCAGTCGGCGGGGGCCCTTACTGCACCCCACACTCGTTTCTGCACTGCCCTGTGGAACTGGAGGCTCCACTGCACCCCGGGGCACCCCCACCCCGTGAGATCTCCTCGGGAATCTCCCGTTACGGGCGGGGGTGTTTCCGATCTCCTCCCCACTCGCTGCATCCCCCATTTCTTAGGGGGGTCCTGCCCCCCAAAAAGGACCCGTGAGGGGGCGAGGATTTCACTGCCCAAACAGCCCGAGGGGGCTCGCAGCGCTCTCCTCTGCGGGGAAGGCTCCCGGCGCCCCCGCCGCGCGGGGGGATCCCGGCACTGACCTCCGCGGCGTGGGCCGCCTCCTCGGCGGGCAGCACGGTGTGGGCGCGGTGCTCGCGGGACAGGTGGCACACCACGCACACGGCCCGCCGGTCCTGCACGCAGTAGAGCCGCAGCGGCTCCCCGTGGCGCGGGCAGCGCGGCGGCCCCGGCGGGCCGGGCGGGGCGGCCGCGGGCAGCGGCGGCGACGGCGCGGGCGGCCCCGGCGGCGGCTCGGCGGGGCCCGGCGGCAGCCCCAGCTGGCGGACGATGTGCACGATGTTGCCGAGGGAGCGGTTGGGGCGGAAGAGGCGCTGCGGGACCGGCTCGCGGCACTGCGGGCAGCAGAGGCGCCGCGCCGAGTCTTCCCAGCACTGGGTCACGCAGGCGCGGCAGAAGTTGTGCCCGCACTCGGCCACCAGCACCGGATCGTTGAAGTACTCCAGGCACACCGGGCACGTCAGCTCGTCCTGCAGGCTCCGCGCGGCGCTGCACGGCGCAGGGGGCGCGGCGGGGGGCGCAGGCGGCGCCTCCATGGCGGCCGCGGTCCCGGTGGCGGCACCGGTCGTGGCGCCGGTAACGGCAACGAGTGCCCAAACTGCGCGCGTCCCCTCCGCACGGCACCGCCGCCCGACCGACGGCCGAGGGGCGGAGCCGCGCCTGCGCGGCGGGGAGGGGCGGGGCCGCGCCTGCGCACGACGGGAAAGGATCACGTGGAGCAGGGCGAGCTATGCCCGTAAGGACCCGTAGGAGGCGCCCGGGGGCCGCTGTGGCATGAGGGGACTGGGGAGGGTGTGAGGGGACTGGGGATCCCTGCGGGGTGTGAGGGGACTGGGGATCCCTGCGGGGTGTGAGGGGGACTGGGGATCCCTGCGGGGTGTGAGGGGACTGGGGATCCCTGCGGGGTGTGAGAGGACTGGGGATCCCTGCGGGATGTGAGGGGATTGGGGAGGATGTGAGGGGATTGGGGATCCCTGCTGGGTGTGAGGGGATTGGGGGAGGATGTGAGGGGACTGGGGATCCCTGCGGGGTGTGAGGGACTGGGGATCCCTGCGGGGTGTGAGGGGGACTGGGGATCCCTGCGGGGTGTGAGGGGACTGGGGATCCCTGCAGGGTGTAAGGGGATTGGGGAGGATGTGAGGGGGATTGAGGAGGATGTGAGGGGATTGGGGAGGATGTGAGGGAATTGGGGATCCCTGCAGGGTGTGAGGGGATTTGGGATCCCTGCGGGGTGTGAGGGGATTGGGGAGGATGTGAGGGGATTGGGGATCCCTGCAGACTGTGAGGGGATTGGGGATCCCTGCGGGGTGTGAGGGGACTGGGGATCCCTGCAGAGTGTAAGGAGGGGTATCGGGGTCTGTACGGTGCTGGAAAAGGGGAAGAGTCCTCTACAGGCTGCTCAGACAGCAGGGCTCCCTACAGGGCATGAGAGGGTAACATGGAGGGGTTTGGGGGTGGTTTTCACAGCATCAGCCTCTCTGCTGTGTCCCCACGCGTGTCAGAAATCCGCTCCACGAACCTGAATTCAGGGAAAAATTACTCAATACCTCCAGACGTACATAACTGACCCCAAAACCGCCATCAGCCCTTTTCCCAGGGGATTTAGGGATTTACATCCTTACTTGGAGCATTTGAGACAGATGGAGAGCAGCACCATGTACCTGTTTTTCTTTAGGTTTCCTCACTGTTCGTTATGAGATTGGTTTTGGCAGGAAATATTTATTTACCGTAAGGTCGGGAAGGGCAGAAATTTGGGTTAAAAGTGGTTTATTTGGGGTCAGAGCGGAGCTGCCCTCTTCCGAAATGGCGGCCATGCCTTCAGGCAGGGCGCGAGGGAAAATGGCCGCGGCCCGCCCCGCCCCATTGCCGCCCGCGCGGCGCGGCTCAAGATGGCGCCTGCGCCATGAGGCCCGGGCCGCCATCTTGGGTGAGGGCAGCCAGCCGCCGTCGCCAAGGCGACGGGCCCGGTCGGGAGGCAGCGCCCGCGGGGCTGGGGCGAGGGGAAAGGGCGTTTTGGCCTCCAAACTCCTCGTGGTGGGGGTTACCACATTTGGGGGAGTATGCCTTGATGTCGCGACATGCCCCCGTTGACAGAAAACTCCCTTTTTACCCCCAAAATCTCCTGCTGTGAGGGGTCACGGCGGCCGCCGCAATGGGGGGTCCTGCAGCCCTTTCCCTTCAGCCCACATTGGCTAAATCACACCCAGTACCTCCCCCCGCTTCAAATTTAGGGGTTTTTGCCCCAAAATGCTCCTTGATCCTTTAGCACCAATAAATGTAGGGGGTCATTCCGCAGCCCCCACAAGCAAAGTGACTCTGGGGCTCATCCCCATACCCACAGAGCAGCAGGAGAACCCCATAACAGTTTTTGTTTGGTTTTGTTTTGTTTTGTTTTCTTTGAGCAAAATGTGGTTTTGGGTTTTTTTTGTTTGTTTGTTTGTTTGTTTGTTTGGGTTCTTTTTTTTTTAAATTTCCGCCCAGACTCGCGGCTTTTGCCGCCAGAGGGCCCCGGCCATTGTGCACAGCCCTTTTCTCCTTTATTTTTATTCTTAATTCCTTCTGTCCTTCCTTCCTTTTTTAACTCGTATCGCTTGGGATATCGGAGGGACCAGGCTCATCCCCTCCCCACGTGTGCGTCCTCACTTTTTTGGGGGGAAAAGGGGATTTTTTGGGAAAATAAAGGGGCCGACAGGTGGGGGGAGCTTTGCCGACAGCACCTCCCGAGCCGGACCTGCAGATAAGGGGGGGATTCGGGTTGGGATGTGGAAAAAAGGCAGAAAAATGGCTTGCTTTTCCCCATCCCCGTCCCTTCCTCCTCCTGCCCTCAGGGTCCTGGATTTTCCTCTCTCCACTCCCAGGGAAGGGAGAAAATGATAAAAAATCCCAAAATGCTGTTGTCCTTCCCCCTCGGGTGGTTCCCTTCGCATGTGTCGACCCTTTTATTTCCATTTATTTTAGCAGGATGGCAAAATACCGTGGAATAAATGAAGTGGCATGAGATGCTGGTGGGGGCTCCAAAATACATAAAAATAAAGGGAAAAATAGCAGGAGGGATCCGTGCTGGAAAACGTGATGGCGTTTATTCCCACCATCAGTACTTTATTCAGAACCTGCAAATCCATCCTTTTCCAACCCGTCCTCCAGGAATAATAATAAATGAAAAAACCCGAAATTAATAATTGAGATTCTTATGCACCTGCTGCTTCCTGAGGAGGATAAGGAAGGATGAGGGGAGCAACGGGAATTTGCTTTTCCATGATTACATAAAGGAAAGCATTAAACACTCTTCCTACAGCTCTCCAGTGTTTCTCCTAAGTCTCAGAGATAATGGGGAAATAACGGGCAGGAGAAGTGATTGCTGAGGAGGTTTGGGGATGATCTGGAAAATTTGTGATAGGATTCTCTGGAAAGAGATTCATAGACCCTGGGGTTGAGCACCCAGGGTTTGCTGCATTGGGAATGAGCTGTGTGGGTAAGATTTAGGTGAAAATTAATTTTAGGGTCCGGATCTCTCAGCAGAGCCTTATCTGCAGATGAGAGAAACTTGTTCTTCCCGGGAGGCATTTTATTCCTTTATTGATTCCTGTTTTCCCTTTCTGCTTCTTCCTGCCTATTAATTTTTGGAAGAAAGGAAAATTCCTGAGGCAGTAGGGGCAAAAGGTGGGAAATTTCCTCAGGACTGTGGGGCAGAAGGATGGATGGGTTTGTTCCCCACCTGTCCCACACCGTGATGCAGCTTGGCCTTGCCACTGGCTTACTAGGGAATAATTATCCATTAAATTTTCAGTGGCTGATCCTCTCTTCTGGGTGCCCAGAGCCCGGCCATGGAGCCCTGTGTGGTACTGGCCCCGCGACAGAGAGCTCTGTATCGTGACATGATGCAGGCGAGCTACGAGACCCTGATGGCCGTGGGTGAGCAGCGGAAATTTGGGGGTGGAGCGGATGATTCACCTTGTTGGGATGCAAGGGGTGCAGGGCAGGGCAAATCCCCCTTTTCCCAACCCGTTCTCCAGGAATAATAATAGTAAACAAATGATTGGAATCTTCACCCACCTGCTGCTCCCAAGGAGGATGAGGAAAGGCAGGGGGAGCAGTGGGAATCCACTTTCCCATTATTTTATTGTAGAGGAAAGCCCTAAACCCTCTTCTCACAGTTGGAAAAGCTCTGGTTTTCCCCACAAACTGAAGCTCTGGGCAATTGTGTTTTCCAGAATTCTCTGTTCCCAAGCCTGACCTGCTGTCTTACCTGGACCGTGAGGAGGAAATGACAGCCCTGGATCTTCATGTATCCCGGGATACCCCGGCTGCAGGTGAGGTTCCAGTCCTGCTCCTGCACGTGCAGAACAGGTTTTTCTGCTGCCCATCCCTCCCTAAAACAGGTGGATTAAAAGGAGAAGGGCTCCCCCTTTGCTTTCCTTTTCCCACCACCTTCCTGTATTCCCAGCCCCGGAATTACCCAGCAAGTTGTATCTGTTGAGAAAGGAGCCTGTGGAGCAGTGGGGGGAAATGTTGAGAAGGGATTTAATCCATTAAATAGGCAACAGATGATGGGCAGACTCCGGATTAGAAAAAGAGATTAAAAGTTTAGGACACTGCTCTCAGACTTAAAGGAGGAACTTAACAAAACCTGGGAGAGAAATTTGCTGTTGAGAACTGAACCCCAGGAATGCAAAATTTATAAAGTAGAAAGCCACCTCACATGAACCAGAGATGCCCATTCAGGGAAAAAAAGGTAAGAAGGTGGAAAATGTGGATAGAAGATAGAGTATTAATTAATGAAGATAACTACGTACCTTGTGAGGCAATGAGTGCTAATTCCTTTTTCTGCTAAAATATACAAATAGTTCAAACTTACAATACTTTTGCTGGAGTGATCCCAATGAACCTTCAGCATTGAACAAAGGAATGTCAAATAAAGGAATGTTTCCAACCCAGCACATTCATTAGGAACTTTTTTTTTTTGTTTTCCTTTCCTTTTCGGTCTGGCTGTCTCTGCCTACAGAGCATGGAGCAGGAGCAGGGCAGGAAGAACCTGCTGAGGAAAAGCCCAACATGGACAAGGAGCACGCTCAGCTCCCAGTGAGCCAGGGCGAGACCCACACCGCCAACACCCGCAGGGAGTGCGGGAAGATCTTCAGCCACAAACCAGCCCCGGTGAAGCACCGGAAAATCCACAGCGGCGAGAAGCCCTTCGAGTGCAGCGAGTGCGGGAAGGCCTTCGCCTGGAGCTCCCACCTGGAGCGGCACCGCCGCGGCCACACTGGCGAGAAGCCCTTCGAGTGCAGCGAGTGCGGCCGCGCCTTCGCCCGGAGCTCCCACCTGGAGCGCCACATGCGCACCCATGTCACCACCCATGTCACCACCGTCACCGCCGGGGAGGAGGAGGGTGTGCAGGCAGCACAGGAGCCACTGCTGGCCCCGCGGAAATGTGCCGACTGCGGGAAGAGCCTCAAGCACTGGACAGACCCGCGGCACTTCAAGCACAAGGCCACGCAGACCCCGCTGGCCGGCACCGACCCTGCACCGCGGCCCCACTGCTGCGAGCAGTGTGGGAAGTGCTTCAGCAGCAGCTGGGGCCTGCTCAAACACCAACGTGTGCATGGCTCCGAGTGGCTGCAGCCCTGCTCGCAGTGCCCACGCCGCTGCCGCTGCAGCACAGCCCTGGCCAAGCACCAGCGCAGCCACGTGCAGCCGCCCGGCGACGCCAGGCCGGCTACGGAGGGAGCGGCCAAGCCGTACCCGTGTGGGGCCTGCGGGAAGAGCTTCGGGTGGCCCTTGCACCTGGAGCGGCACCGCCGCGTGCACACCGGGGAGGAGCCGTGCCGCTGCAAGGAGTGCGGCAAGAGCTTCGCCGCCAGCTCCACGCTGCGGGCGCACCGGCGCACCCACGGCGCCCAGCCCGGCCAACCCCACGCCTGCCCCGAGTGCGGGAAGGGCTTCGGCTCCCCGGCCGGGCTGGAGCGGCACCGGCGGCTGCACTGCGGCGAGAAGCCGTTCCTGTGCAGGCTCTGCGGGAAGGGTTTCTCCTGGAGCTCCCACTACGACCGGCACCGGCTCACGCACACAGGGGAGAAGCCCTTCCCCTGCGCCCACTGCAGGAAGCGCTTCGGCCGCAGGTCCCACCGTGACCGGCACCAGCGCAGCCACGCGCGGCGTGGCCCCAAGAGGCGCCCCGACTGCGGCAAAGCCTTCGGCCCGGGCGCAGCCCCGGCGGCCCATCAGTGCCTGCACGGCAGCCCCCTGTCCTCGCTGCCGCCCGTGTGGTGGGAGCGTGAAGCACGAGGAGGGACGGGCACATCCCCTGAGCTCTGGCCTGAGGAGCCCAGCTCTGCTGAGGGTGACAGCCTGCAGGGCAATGCCACAGCCCCAACAGAGCCCTGGGTGTCCCTTCCTCCTCCCAGCTCCTGAGGTGGGGCTGCGTGCTCAGAGTCCCCCTCCTCTTCTGGGGCCAATCTGGGAGGGTGGTCTGTACTCCTACCCCAGCATGGGAGAGGGTTTGGGGGGCCCAAGATACCCCAGAATGAGGATTAGGGTGGGGATGTGGGGAGACACAGTGGGAAGGGGGCACAGGGAAGGGCAGCCGTGCCTGCAAGAGGGTTTTGGGGGGAGACAGGTGCAGAAGGAATAGGGGAGGCTGAGGGTGGGTTAGGGGAGAGGTGGATATCATTTGGGGTGGTGGGGAGACAGTTTTCCCTATAACCCTCCTCATCATCTGCCCTACTAGTAGGGGGGTAAAAGGGGGGGACACAATTGGGTGCATGGCAGGCTGAAACCACGCCATGGGATTTTTGAGGCTAAACAGCTGGGAATAGAGCCATGTTTCCTGGGCTTAGAGTGATAGTGAATAAAGGAGAAGGCAGTTGAGCCAAAAAGCAAAACCCCGCCATGTGTGTCCATGTGGTTTTGTCTCTGGGGAAGAAGTTGCTTGTGGGGTTTCCTGCCTGGAGCAGCATCGGAGCACAAAGCGACACAGGTGTCTGTGAGATGCGGGGCTCCCAGTTTATTCCTGCCCTGTGCCAGCACCTCCTGCTCACCCTGAGCATCTCGCCCCCTCCACCCCTTCTCCCATCTGCTGGCAGCACCAAGTGGGCACAACACCACTGGATTTTCGCATCAGAACCAGCCCTGGTTCCCCCACCCTTCCCCGATGGAGCCAAGCGCCGTTTCCTTCAGGAATAGGCTCCTTCTCCCCCAAGTTTCCAGGGTCTGGACGGCAGCAGGTGCAACCCATTGCTGTGGGAAGACACCAGGGCAGATAAATGCCACGCTGTGCCACGACAGAGCACCCCTGTCACTTGGTGTCTCTTGGCTTGTCTCCCAAGTTTTCCCTCTTGTCTCTCCATCACACTGAGGGGGGTGTCAGTCCTTTGGCGTCCCCGCCGCTGTGAGCTCCAGGCGTGTCCCCAGCGAGCCGCGTCCTGGCGAGGAGCGAGGGCCCCGCAGCCTTGGGGAGGTGGCTGCGGCGGTGCTTGGCCAGGTGCGAGGCCTGGCTGAACGCCTCGCCGCACTCGGGGCACTCGAAGGGCTTCTCGCCGGTGTGCACGCGGTGATGCCGCTCCAGGTGGGAGGCCCAGGCAAAGCCCTTCCCGCAGTCGCCGCAGGTGTGGCTCTTGCTCACGGCGTGGCCGCGCTGGTGCGCCAGGAACGGGGGCGCTTCCCCAAAGCGCTTCCCGCAGTCGCCACACTTGTAGGGCCTCTCCGGCGAGTGCGTCTTGCGGTGCTGCAGCAGGTGAACCTTCTGGGTGAAGCGCTCGCCGCAGCTGCTGCAGGGGAAGGGCCGTTCGCCCGTGTGCACGCGCCGGTGCCGCTCCAGGTGCGACGCCCACACGAAGCCCTTCCCGCAGTCGGCGCAGCGGTGCGAGTGCTCCCGGCCGTGGCACCGCTGGTGCCGCGCCAGCGCCGGCCCCGCCCGGAACAGCTTCCCGCAGTCCCCGCAGCGCAGGGGCTTCCTGCCCAGGTGCACGCGCCGGTGCCGCGCCAGGTCGGAGCTCTGGCAGAAGGTCTTCCCGCAGGCCGGGCAGCGGTGCGGCCGCTCGCCCGAGTGGCTGCGGCGGTGCTTGGCCAGGTGCGAGGCCTGGCTGAACGCCTCGCCGCACTCGGGGCACTCGAAGGGCTTCTCGCCGGTGTGCACGCGCCGGTGCCGCTCCAGGTGCGACGCCCACACGAAGCCCTTCCCGCAGTCCCCGCACTTGTGCGGCTTGTCGGCGGCGTGGCCGCGGCCGTGGGCCGCCAGCTCGGCGGCGGCGCCGAAGCGCTTGCCGCAGTCGCCGCACTTGTGCGGGCGGTCGCCGGCGTGCGTGCGGCGGTGCTGCCGCAGGTGCGAGCTCTGGCTGTAGGTCTCGCCGCACTCGGGGCAGCCGAAGGGCCGCTCGCCCGTGTGCACGCGCCGGTGCCGCTCCAGGTGCGACGCCCACGGGAAGCTCTTCCCGCAGTCGGCGCAGCCGAACGGCCGCTCGCGGGCCGGCCCTTTTCCGCGCAGGGCTTTGGCGCAGCCGAGCCTGGGGGGCGCGGGGGGCGCGGGGGGCGCGGCCCTGTCCGGGCGCTTCGCTTTGCGCCTGTTGGAGCCCAGGGGCTTCTCCTGCTCCGGGCTGCGGGACGAGTGCGGGGCCAGCCCAGCGCTGCTCTCCGGTGCTCCGTTCTCCGTGGCTTTTTCACTCACCAGCCCCTGAGCTGCTGGGAAAGGGCAGGAACAGGAAAAGGTGAAAGTGTGAGGAGCAGGATTTAAAACGATGTGTTCTCCTTTAAGATTTCACTTTTTCACTCCCCATCCCCTGAGCTTTTGTGAAACAGGAGGAGGAGGAAAAGGGGAAGGCGTGGCCCTGACTGGAGCAGGGGGTAGGATTTAAAACAATGGAGCAACAACAAGATTCCCCTAAAAAATCTTGTTCTTCCAGAGAGGAAGAAGAGAGATACAACAAGGAGCTGATCCCAGTTTGAACTGGAAATGTGGAGATGCCAAGGACACTCCAGTACCAGAATTTTCAGTTTAAATTATGAGAGACCAATAACATTTTCCTGAAGAAAAAGAATTAAGAAGAGGGCTGGGACTTGGGGAAACCCCTCTGGAAACTTGCCCAGATCCCTCCGGCCCTCTTCCCAAACTGCTTTGCTTAGAGCAAGGAAAGGATCGGGGCATAAACAGCGAGGACAAGGAGATTTGTGGGGTGTCCTTACCCAGGGCCATAAGGGTCTCGTAGCTCTCGTGCATCACATCGAGGTACAGAGCCTTCTGCCGCGGGTCCAGCAGCACCCACGGCTCCATGGCGGAGGAAGCACCGAGACAATGCGGGTTCCTCCTTCGGCGCTCCCCAAAATTCCCTGCAGGGAGGAGAAATCCCTTAAAATCAAGGATTTCCCACACACAGCCCTTCCTGCGCGAGATTTGACTCTTTTCCTGGGGTCACCTCGAGGAATATCGGGTTTTCACAGCCCCTCCTCATCCTGAGCGTCCCCACAGCGATGTGGGAACAGGAGGGTCCCTGCTTTGCCCCCCGCCCTTCTGGCAGACCCCATCCCACTACAGCCTCTGCCTCCCTGCTCCCCACACCCCGGGAATCAGCGATGGGGCCGCATCCCAGGAGCATCCTCATCGCTCTCCATCCCTCCTCTCCCCGGAGGCGCTGCTGCCGCCGCGATCATCCCCAAACCGCGTCCGCGCTCCCCTCTCGCCCCGGTACCTGCGGCCCCGGGCTCCTCCTCGGGGGCTGCGGGGAGGGGGCGATGCCCGGAGCCCCCCAGCACCACCGAGCCGCCCCCGGCAGGACACAATGGCGAGCTCGGCTCCGCTCCGGAAGCCCGAGCCGGTATCCGGCAGAGAAAGGAGCGGCCAAGGAGCAGCTCGGGCTTCCCGGAGCCCTCTAGAGGAAAGGCAGTCCCGGCCGAACCTCCGCAGAGCCTCCGGAGCCCCCCGGAGGGCTCGGGGATTGGGGTACAGCGGGGATGGATCGAGCGCTGCTGTTGTAAACGGATATGTACCATTGTTCCATTCGTCCCATTAATTAAAACAACCAGGTTAAAATTAGCAGCAATTTATTAATAACAGCAATTGCATAGAAACAAATATAATCAAAATGTGTTAGTTATATAGATTTAAGTAGATGCAAAATCCGGCAGTGAGTAATTTAGTATAATCGAGGCTTGGTTCGAAGAAAGCATGAGCAAAACGGACCGCGGGTACCCCAACTGGAGGTACAGGTGGAGCACTTCCTTTCACACCGTACCAAATCTGTCAAGCCAAAAATCTCACTTGTTTTATTTATTTTATAGTTTATTTTATAGTTTATTTTATAGTTTATTTTATTTTATTTTTATTTTTATTATGTTTATTATTACATATCAATACAGAACCTTCTAGAAAGCTTCTCCTCATTTCTATTCCCAAAAATCTATGTCACTATGTTGTGTTGTGCATGTGTCACCAGTGGTCGGGGTCTCTCCTCCTTTCAGGGCTCTTTTTTCTGATGGAGGCTCTGGGTCTTCCTCAGTGTTCGCTGTTTGACCTTGCAGGTAGCGCAGCCACACTGAGCTTAAAGTTATATAATTAAATATATGTTCCCACAACAGGCCTGGAATGGTCCCAATATGGCTCAATTCAAGGTCGAAAGTTTTATTTCTAGATGCTGTTCTTAGACCTAAACCCTTCCTACCTTCACTCCCACCAAACATCTGGAGGATGATTCCATCTGCTTGGTTTAACCATTTCGTTTATCCCTTTTGCTTTATAACAATTAAATGCAATCTTTAAATTAATTATAAAACAACTATTTTGCTAATGTTGTTACAATTTAATTAGCACAGATCAGATATATGACACTGGGAATGTGCAAGGGTTTTCTGGGATCCCCCCAGGTGAGAGAGGAGACGCTGCTGGCTCCCGATCAGCAGCAGGCAGGAGGGAATTGGTGTTTTCCACCTGGAAAAGCAGCCCTGATGGTGCTCTCCTGGTGAAAAGAAGGAGCTTTTCTCCCCTCACAACTCCAAGTGGTCTGCTTGTAACAACTCCACCAACAAAAGTGGAGTAAATAAATAAAAGTGGGATAAATGCCCCGAACCTCCCAGGCTGGGGCAGGAGGAACCCCTGGACCCTCAGGGTCCCCAGAGGGCTCCAGCAGCCACCAGGGAGAAATTGCAGGGGCCAGCAGCTCCAGAATTGCTCCTCCATCACCCCACACCACCTTGGAGTGGAAAACAGCTTGGGACGAGGTTTGTTGCTGGGAAAACGAAATAAAATTGGGAAGGGGGGGCTGCAAAGGAAGCAGGAAAGGCCAGGTGCTGGAAGATGGATCCTTGAGCATGAGGAAAGTGCAGCAGACACCTGGCAGTGTCAGGATGGCTGAGGGGCCTCAGGCACTGGACTTCAGACCCTGCCAACCCTGCTCTGTGAATTCTGATGTCCAAAGGGAGGCGTGGGGTCACATCCCACCTGTGTCACACATTTTTCATAAAAACTCATTTTTTTAATATCATTTTCTGTCTTTTTTTTCTTTTCCTATATTTATCTGATAAAAATTTGTCCCTGTCATATCCACTCCTTTCAAACACTGGAAGCCCCAGTAGGATCACCCCAGTTAGGAAGCTTCAGTTCTCCAGGAGAACCCCGATTTCCTCAGCCTGGGAGTGTCTCTGTGGCCTCCTCTGAATTTCCTCCATCAGCTCCACATCCTTGCCATGAACAGAACCCCACTTTTGGGCAGTTTCATCCAAGAAACTCCTCCCTGGTGCATTCATTTATTAATTATCCCCCCAGTCCCAAAAGTTTTATCGTGGAGTCACATGAGTTTGTGCAAAGGTGTATCCTGGGAATCCTCTGGGCAAGCAGGAAGTGAAGGACAAGAAAATGCTTTGAAAGGGTATCTTTCCTCAGCAGGCCCTGCCCACAGCTCTCCAACCTGTGCCTGCCGGCCCAGAGACTCATTAAAGCTAATTACCTCGTTAATAAATCCTGCCCTGTGCTTTACATGCGCTGTCATTTTTCATCTCTGCAGGAGACGCTGCCAGGTGGACACTCCATTAATAATTCCATTCCAACACACGCAGGATGTCCCACACCACACGTGGAATGAAATCCCACTTTTTTCCCCACTCCTTCCATCAAGAAAAGTCAACCTTAAAACCAGAAAACAGCAATTTGGAAAGAAATCACCATCCCTGCCTTGTGATGCAACTGGTGTCAGGCGGAAATTCACCTTCCCGTAACTCCAGGGAATCAGCAGCTGGGAACGGGAAGATGGGAGGGACAACTTTTGCAACTGGTGGATTGCTGATGCCCAGAAAACAAATCCCCATCATTGAGGTTGATCCCAAAATGACTCGTTGGGACACGCATTAATCCATGTCCTATCAGCACAATGTGAAACCTCCTCAGGACAATGTGAGCTGCCCTCACTCCAAACTCTCTGCTGTTGCTGGCAATCTGTGTCCCTGCCAGATCCATTGAGCAATTCCCAAATCCCTCAAGATTTGTTATTCCATGAGGAGAAAATATGTGGTTTTGGAAGTTCAGCGTTGACACCCCACAGGGGGACAACCAGCGAACCACAAATCATAGAACATAAAACCACACCTAAACCAAGGGGTATTTTTTCCCAAAAAATTATACTTTTACCTTTTCCCAATCAAACTGGTGAATTTCCTTAAATGGCGACATGCTCCAAGAAAAAAAAACACAAAAAAACAAAAAAAAAACAAAAACAAAACAAAAACAAAACAAAAAAAAAAAAAAAACAAACCTTCAGTTCTTCAGTTTTTCTTAGAAGGAAACTTTCCAAAGGTGTTTGTCACCCAGTTTTAACCAAGACAGCAGTGACACCCATTTGGACAGGCTCATCTCTGCCATCAAGAACCATCAGGGGCCCCAAAAACATCCTATGACTCATGGGATTGCATCATTGCATAATGAAATTCTCTGCCCAGGGGCATGGACCACCTGGATCTCACCACATCTGATCTCTGAGGGTCTGAGTGCTCGGGACACGGCCGCTGGGTGGATCCAGAGGGGAGCCAGGAGTTCCACAGGGCCACCAGGTAAAATTGCAACCAGCACTGAAAGTCCTGCTTAATCAAACTGTGGCCACCGCCCTGACTCACAGGGGACAGGCTGTACTCTGTGGCTTTAATTAAACATAAAGTTAATTTAATTTAAAATTGTAATTTTCCTATTAAATTGTAACTAGGACTCAAAATCTCTCACAAGGTGTTTGTGTGGGGTTAATTCCCCCCGCTGGTTTTTTACCCCCCAACCAGGACAACAGGAATGTGGTATTGGGAATCCTGCAGGAACCACAAAAACACCCCCACACTCCCACAAAAAGCAAAATTCTGGGCAAAACCCGCAAAAGGAAATCCCTTGAGCACAGCACTACAAGCCCCCAGTTTCTGTGTCACAGTTCCAGCTAAACCAGGAGATCCATAAATGCAAACCACAGAGACTCTTGTCACAAATCTCCAAAATTCCACATAAGTTTTGTTGGACTGAACATTCCTCCATCCCGAGGTATTTTATGATCATATTTAGTGAAGCCTCACACTTTTGTGGAGACTGAACAGGATGAACCCGGGGAGGGCTCGGAGCAGGAGACTCGAGCTCTCGGTTCAAGAATGAAGAGATGGTTCCTCAGATGAGCTGATGGTGCTTTGGCAAACCCAGGCTCTCCATTCTGGAAAAATGCTGGTCTCATTTATAGAAAAACACCCAGTTTTTGTCATTTCAGTGAAGTTCTGAATGATCTTTACGGTCGCCTTCCTGCCCAAACAATTCTTCATCCCCTCTATTCTAATGGACAAGATCAAGCCAAAATTGTCAACACCCAAGAGCATCCAGTGGATGAATTTTCCCAGGAAATGTTCATTTTCATCCCTGAAGTTATACTGACTGCCAGCTCAAGGTCTCCATGGGGTTCAGAAGGATCCCTGTGATGGCTGATGGAGATTTCAGCGGCCTTTGTGCAATACCAGGAAAAAAACCCCAAACCTGATTGTTCCCTTCTGGGAACTTGAACTTGCTGTCTTTGGTGGGGCAGGGTGTGGTCACCGTGCTGGGGTAAACATGGAACATCCCAGAACATGCAGTGGACTGTACTCCAGTGAGTAAAGGAGGAAAAAAACCAAACTGCAGAGGAACTGACAGCGCTCAATTGCTGGTTCCCCTTCTAGTGACAAATCCCTTCCGGGTTGCACTGACTGGCAGAGGTTTGTTTTTTTCTAAGCATCAGGTTCTTTTTTTTTTTTTCCCGTAAGCTGGGGTATAAAATGAATTCCAATCTCAGCAGAGGATTCATCTTCCTCCTGCAGCGATGACTGGGACTGGTGAGTGACTCGTCCCCTCAATCCTGAGCTCCCCGTGGGGTTTTTCCTTCGTCTTTGGTGTCTGGGTTTGGTGTTTTGGTTCCATCTCTTGGCACCACAAACCTCCCCTGGTCACCTGGAGCTGCAGGCGCCGTGGGCAGGGGGAGAGCTCCCTCCAGAGCTGGGGTGATCCTGATTTTTCAGGAAACACAGGCACGAGCTTGGCATCTCTGAGGGCACCCCCGAGGATGCCTCCATGCTCCAGTGGTGTTTTCTCCACATCTCCCCAAAAAACCCCTGATGGAAGGTGGAGACCCCTGGCACCTCCGAGAGCTGCCTCCAGGGTTTACCTCCCCAATGACCCAAAGGTGCTTTCCCCATCCAGCCGTGATGGTTCTGTGATCAGGGCAGGTCAAGCCAACCTCATCCCACTGCTGAGAGCACAACTGCAGCAGGTTCCTCCTAAATGTTCTTACACTCGTGCCCAGATCAGCCCAAGGGGCTGTGGAAACACCTGCCTCAGGTGTTGGGTGACAAAGGCTGCAAGGTGCATCCCTGGCAGATCCAGATAAAAACCCCACAATTCCCAGGCATTTTCCAGCAATTCCAGTGAGAATTACACAAAGCAGGGTCTCCAAAGCTTTTTGTTCTTCCCTGGAAGAAAATTGACAGCAGTTAGGAGAAGGAAAAGAAAACAAAAGTTTGTCTTCAGTTATTTTGAAAAACAGAAACCAAAACCAGGAAAATCCCAAGGGGGGTTGGGTGTGGGATGGGACAGAGTGTGGGTTTTTTTCACTGTGAAAATGTTAAATAATGTTGTGTCTGTTCTGGTGAAAATGGCCTTTTTGGGTCTGTTTGCTGCTCCCTGTGGCCATCCCAAAGACACAATAATTTTAAAGGAGAGGATTTTAAATTGGGAGGAATTTTTAGAAGGAGGGGATTTTAAAGGAGGAAATTTTAGAGGAGAGAATTTTAAAAGAGAGTAAAATTCTCTTCTCTAAAATTGAATAGAAAAATTTTAATTAGGGAATTTTGAAGAAGGTAAATTCCATTTCTGTTCATCCCTCTAATTTGTCCATATTTCTGTGAAATTTTATCTCTATCTCTCCTGTCTGTGCAAGTCAGGTCCCTCTGCCCAATCTTCTCTTTTCCCTCCACCCTTCACATAAAAACTCCCCGAATTACCCAGGCATGGGGAAGGTCGCTGGGGACAACGAGATGCCTCGATTCTTTGCACATGAGTGACGCTAATTACTGTCCTTGGAGGCTTTGGAGCTTATTCTAAGGAGGTCAAAGTCATTTCGGGAACTCACCACAGCAGCTGTACAAGCAGAACATGAATGTGGAGAACTAAAAAAATCATCTACGGGTTGGTTTCTCTTAGAAAACGGGAATGGCCCTCACTGACATCACTTGTCACCCTCCATGACGGACCTGCTGCTGCCAGGGATTTCACAACCACCCCAGTTCCTCCTTTGAGCTCTTGGATATCCACATCCTTGGAGCCAGGAGCGACCTGGAGCGCCAACGCCGCCTCATGCCCTTCTCTTCTCCTCTTCCCTCCCCAGTCCTCTTCCAAATCCTGCTGCTGGCGGGTGTGCTGAGCGCCAAGCGCTTCCCCTGCTTTCCCGAGTACTGTCTCCGCGACCAGGACTACGAGGAGCTGCTGGGCATCGCCCGGGCCGGGCTGGAGCCGGCGGCGCGCCCGGCGCGCGTGGCCGTGGTGGGCGCGGGCATCGCCGGGCTGACGGCGGCCAAGCTGCTCCGGGACGCCGGGCACGAGGTGGGAATCCCGCACGGCGCTCCCAGCTCCGCCTCCCTCCTCTGAGGGTCTTCCAGGGAAAAGGAAAGGCAGTGGGTCAGCCACAGTGGTGGAAGAAGGAAGGGAAGGAGATTTGTCATCGATAATTTCCCCTGACATTGGTTCCTGAGAATCAAAGGAGCCCTTTGCGTTCTGTCCCCCCAGGGCAGCAGAAATTCCAGGGGATCCCAAACCATCCCAAGGCACCTGTGAGTCCCAAAGAGGGTTCCCAAGGCATGGAGGGACAGATTGGTGCTGCTTTCAAAGCCCTGATTGATCCTGAACCACCACGAGAACCTTCTCACCTGAGCTGGTGCCCAAACGCAACCCAGGAGTTGGGAAATGAGGAACTGCCCCACGGGCAGAGGTGTCCTGGCCAGCAGAGAAGGGTTGGATCCACAGAGATCCTTCGTCAGCTGGAGGGGACCTGTCCCATGCTCTGGACCTTGTTTTGGGGGTGTTTCCTTTCAAAAAAAGCCGTTTCCCCAACACTTCCGATCTCCCCCCTCTCTTTTTAGGTCACCATTCTGGAAAGGAGCAGCTGGGTCGGGGGGCGGATCCGGACACACCGCCCCGAGGGACAGGACTGGTACGTGGAGCTGGGGCCCATGCGCCTGCCAGGCAAGCACAGGTGAGCCCGTGGGCAGGTGAGGGCCCAGGTTTGGGGACTGAACCGTCCCTGGGCCCAGCATCCCCGCCCGGGGGATGAACGCTGCGCTGGCAGAGCCGAGGGCTGGTGTCGGCTCGTGGCTCCAGCGCTCTGCCTCTGCCCAGGCTCGTCCGCGAATTCATCCGCCAGTTCAGCCTGCAGCTGAACCCCTTCATCCAGAGCGACAACAACACCTGGTACTTCCTGCGGGGCGCTCGGGTCCGGGCCGAGGAGGTCGGCAGGAACCCCGACATCCTGAATTACACGGTGAAGCCGTCGGAGAGGGGCAAGAGCGCCGTGCAGCTCTACCGGGAGGTCCTGGACAAGGTACGAGGGTTCCCGTGCTGTGTCCTCACCGAACCATGAGATTGGCCGTGAGCTGGGGAACTCAGCCCTAAACTTGGGAACATCAGGGTCCTGCTGGAGTGAAAAGCAGAGAGGCTTGTTCAGAAACAAGGACAGGTGGTTGCAAAACCCCCCATGAAATGCTTTGGGAGGAGTTCACCAGGACTTGGATGAGCAGAAAATTCCACACAGCTGCCCGAAATTTGATGTCCAGAAGCTCCAGGGTTACCAAACCCTGAAATCCTGAGAGAATTTTGGGCAGCACTTTGGGAAATTAATCTTTTTCCAGTGAAAATATCGATGTTCCTTCTCCAGGCTTTTAAGAAGTTCCAGACCACTGACTGCAGGAAGTATCTGGCTCAACATGACTCTTTCTCCACCAAGGTAATGGGCTGGGGCTCGAGGACAAATTTAATTCCAGCTCTTGATAATTAACCTGCTCTCCCTGCTTGGAGAAGTGTTTGTCTGTGTCACTCTAATCCCATCTTTTGTCACCTTTTGGATGCTCTTCCCTTATAAATGATCCCTTCTACTTAAAAAGTGCTGAGGAAGGGGCCAGCACAGCTCCAATGGAGCCCTGACTGAGGTAGCGACCTCAGGCTGTGTCTCCTCCTGGGATCTCCAGGAGTATTTGATCAAGGTGGGGGGGCTGAGCCGAGGAGCTGTGGACATGATCGGAGACTTGCTGAATGAGGACTCGGGGTTTTACCTGTCCTTCCTCGCCTCGCTGTGGGACTTCAGCATCTTCTCTGACGAGAGGTGAGTGCAGTCCCTGCAGCCCAACCCCGTTCCCACAGCAGGAAACGCCAGAGTGATTCCAAACTGGAGCCACTCACGGCTCATGGGGCTCCAGGCCCTGCTGGTGCCTCCAGAAGAGCTCAGGTTTTCACAGCCCCACAAACCCCGGTGTCCCTCCCACACCTCCTGCTTCTCCTTCCTCCCAGCTTTGATGAAATCACCGGCGGGTTTGACCAGCTGCCCCAAGCCTTCCACAAGGCGCTGCCCAACGTCATCCAGTTCAACTGCACCGTGGAGAAGATCATGACCAAGGGTGACAAGGTGCGGGTGTTCTACCGCGCTCCCGACACGCTGGCCCCGAGCGTGGTCACGGCGGATTACGTCCTCGTCACCTCCAGCGCCAAGGCCACCAGGCACATCCAGTTCCTGCCGCCGCTGTCGCCCGCCAAGGCGCACGCCCTGCGCTCCATCAACTACGCCAGCGCCTCCAAAATCATCCTGGCGTGCTCCGAGAAGTTCTGGGAGAAGGACGGGATCCGCGGGGGGCACTCGGTCACCGACCGCCCCTCCCGCTTCATCTACTACCCCAGCCACAACTTCTCCAGCGGCGTGGGCGTCATCCTGGCCTCCTACACCTGGAACAACGACGCCGAGTTCTTCCTGCCCCTGACGGACGAGAAGTGCCTGGACGTGGTGCTCCAGGACCTGGCGGACATCCACCAGGTGAGCAAGGAGTACCTGCAGTACACCTGCGACCAGCACGTCATCCAGAAGTGGCAGCTGGACCCGCACTCGCTGGGGGCGTTCGCCGCCTTCACGCCGTACCAGTTCGCGGATTTCTCGCGGGCGCTGTTCGCGCACGAGGGCCGCCTGCACTTCGCCGGGGAGCACGCGGCGCAGCCGCACGCCTGGATCGACACGGCCATGAAAGCGGCCATCAGGGCGGCCAGCAACATCCACCACGACAGCGGCGAGGCGCCGGCGGCGCGGGGAGAGCCGGAGCATCCCTCTGTGCCGAGGGAAGAGCTCTGAGTGTCTCACACCGAGGGAAGAGCTCTGAGCATCCCTCTGTGCCGAGGGAAGAGCTCTGAGCGCCTCTCTCACACCGAGGGAAGAGCTCTGAGCGTCCCTCACACCGAGGGAAGAGCTCTGAGCGTCCCTCTGCGCCGAGGGAAGAGCTCTGAGCGTCTCACATCGAGGGAAGAGCTCTGAGCATCCCTCTGTGCCGAGGGAAGAGCTCTGAGCGCCTCTGCATGGAGGGAAGAGCTCTGAGCGTCTCACATCGAGGGAAGAGCTCTGAGCGTCCCTCTGCGCCGAGGGAAGAGCTCTGAGCGTCTCACATCGAGGGAAGAGCTCTGAGCGTCCCTCTGCGCCGAGGGAAGAGCTCTGAGCGTCCCTCTGCGCCGAGGGAAGAGCTCTGAGCGCCTCTCTCACACCGAGGGAAGAGCTCTGAGCATCCCTCTGTGCCGAGGGAAGAGCTCTGAGCGCCTCTCTCACACCGAGGGAAGAGCTCTGAGCGCCTCTGCATGGAGGGAAGAGCTCTGAGTGTCTCACACCGAGGGAAGAGCTCTGAGCGTCTCTGCATGGAGGGAAGAGCTCTGAGCATCCCTCTGCGCCGAGGGAAGAGCTCTGAGCATCCCTCTGCGCCGAGGGAAGAGCTCTGAGCGTCTCTGCATGGAGGGAAGAGCTCTGAGCGTCTCACCGAGGGAAGAGCTCTGAGCGTCTCTGCATGGAGGGAAGAGCTCTGAGCATCCCTCTCACACTTTTGGTGGCATGACTGTGGTTCTTTCCAAGAAAAATTGGCTGAATTCATCAGTAGCAAAAGCGTTAAAGAATTGGGTGTCTTGGAGCGGGACTGACGGGCTAAACATGTCACGGGGAGAGGAGGGAACAGTAAATCAGGGTTATAAATTTATTATAGACTCTTAATGGGGGTAGGAGGGAGGGCCAACACCAGGCAGTGGGTTCCAGGACTCTGCTGTAATTCCCAGTTTATTTGGGTGCAAGGCACTTCACGGCACGACTGAGGTGAAATAAAGGTGGGAATTTCTGTTTTCCCGGTGTCTGAGGGCAGTGTGATTACACAAACGCCACACTCCAGCCCTGTGGGCAGTCATCACTCTCGGCTCCCCCAGCCCAGAATTTGGGAGAGGACCCGGTGCTCCCTCACCATCCTCTCCTTTGAGAGGTCCAACACAACTAATTAATTAATCAGTACTAATTCCTGTTAAGTAATTAACCATTCCCCACAGCACCAGTCAGGATGTGATCACAGTTTCTTCTATCTTGAGCATGGCCAGCGTCAAGGTGATCCAAATATACCAAATAAATCCTCCTGGATCGTCAAAGCACATCCAAGGTTCTGCTGGAGTTTCTCCTCTCACCAGTAATTGTCTTAAATTCCGTAGCCTTGGGAGCTCCATCTGTGCTGCAGGTGGGATTTTTCTGACAGCAATGTCCAAAGGAAACACCAGCCCGGTGGCCCTGAGCACCACGCCAACCTTCCCTGAGCTGCTTGGCCTGTAACTCATCCCAATTCCCATAAAATCCCAGCAGCAGCTCCAGGCTCACTCCCAGCCCTGAGACAGAAGTTCTGCTCTCACTGGAGACAGCAGGGTCAGGATATGGGGAGACCATCACAGCCCTCAGCATCAGAGAGGGAGATTTATCCACATTTACACCAATTAAATCCAGATAATAATTAATTAAGTACAGAGTCATCACCAGT
>JAPFBE010000161.1:45000-67500 GCA_034336665.1 Luscinia megarhynchos | reverse complement strand
GGCGAGGCCCCAGCGAGATTTGAACTCGCGACCCCTGGTTTACAAGACCAGTGCTCTAACCCCTGAGCTATGGAGCCCACGCGGCGAAGTGCGCTCCGCCGGGGCCACCTCGGTACTGCCCCAAAATCCCCGCGGGGAGCCCCAAAACTGCCGAGCCACCCCAAAACTCCACTGCCCCAAAATCCCCGCGGGGAGCCCCAAAACTGCCGAGACACCCCAAAACTGCCGAGCCACCCCAAAACTACACTGCCCCAAAAATCCCCGCGGGGAGCCCCAAAACTGCCGAGCCACCCCAAAACTACACTGCCCAAAAATCCCCGCGGGGAGCCCCCAAAACTGCCGAGCCACCCCAAAACTCCACTGCCCCCAAAATCTGAGACCCCCAAAACTACACCCCAAAAATCGGGGAGCCCCAAAACTGCCGAGCCACCCCAAAACTGCCGAGCCACCCCCAAAACTCCACTGCCCAAAAATCCCCGCAGCGGGGAGCCCCAAAACGGCCGAGCCACCCCAAAACTACACTGCCCAAAAATCCCCGCGGGGAGCCCCAAAACTGCCGAGCCACCCCCAAAACTACACTGCCCAAAATCCCCGCGGGGAGCCCCAAAACGGCCGAGCCACCCCAAAACTGCCGAGCCACCCCAAAACTGCACTGCCCAAAATCCCCGCGGGGACCCCCAAAACTGCCGAGCCACCCCAAAATCCGCGGGGACCGGCCCCAAATCTCCGCCGGGAGCGACCCCAAATCTGTGTCCCTGCTCCAAATCTGAGCCCCTGCCCAAATCTCCGGAGCGACCCGAAATCTGAGCCCCTGCCCAAATCTGGGCCCCTGCCCAAATCTCCAGAGCAACTCCAAATCTCCGCCGCTGCCCCCCGACATTTCCCCGCCCCACAAAACCCCTCCCGTCCCTTTCCCCGCCTGGCACGGGGGCCAGGAACAGCAAAGAACCGGCCCTGGGGCATCACTCACCCCGGGATCCCCAAATCCCCAAAAGGAGGGTTCAGCCCTTGGCAAGGCCAGTTCTGCTCGTTTCTCCAGGGATTTGGGCCGGTGTCCAGCCAGCGGCAGCTCCTTGATGCTGCTGGAATACCCCAAGGGTGTCCAAAGGCAAAGCTCGGCTCATTTTTATCTTTTTTTTTTTAAACTCATCAAGCCCTAACTTGGGGAGTTTGAAGATATTTGGTTTGTGCCTAACAAATGTGGAGTAAAACCCCCAAAAATTGCGTGGAAAAATAACATATTAATTATATTCTAATATTTATATTGCATTGTATTATGTTATATAAATTTTTATATATGCCTTCACCTCAGCACATAAATACATACATATATGACGATATATATTTATACAAATATATTTTTAACATATATATATATAGAGCTGTCCAACCCCAGAACCTCCCTTTACCAGCACTTCAGGCAAAAAGACACTGAGTATTTTTTAAAGCTGCTTTTTTTTTTTTTTTGGCAAAACCAGAATGCACAAAGCAAATGCGCCGGCTCCTTGGCAGAGACTGAGGATTTCCAGGGAAAAAAAAACAAGAAATGAGCATAAAGGGATGAATTTGCTGAGAACCTGAGGGAACACAAGATTCAGCACCTAAATCCACGTGAGAACCACGAGGGAAGTTTTGGGAAGGTCGTGTCCACGGAGAGGCCTCAGCACGGACAAACGTGGGTGTTGCTCAGGACAAGCATCACTAAAAAACAACCCAAAAAAAGCACCTTTTAACCTTTTCCAGAGGAGCCGTGGCTGCAGAACCAGAGAGGGAGAGCAGCCAAAACCCCGCGGCCTCTCACACTGGGCAGGGACGGTGGTCACTGGGCACCTCTCAGGACATCCCAAAAACGCCCCGGGGGGGCAGCCATTGCCACGGGGGGAGCAGGAACCAGACAGTCTCTGACTGGAATTCTCTGTACACAGACAAAGTTTGCTTTGGACGGATTTCCGAGGATCTCTGCCCAATCCCCCTTTTCCCGGGTCGTTCACCCCACAAATATTCCATTTCCAAAGGGGACTCACTCCAGAGCTTCCCACAGATTCCCAAACCCCGTTGGGGTCTGGGTGCCACAAACTTCTCTCTGCCTGGCTGAGTTGGCCACCCCTCCTGGGGCTGGGCTCAGGCTGGTGGCCACAGCCTTTGAGATGGTGGCCACGATCTTTGAGATGGAGGCCACGATCTTTGAGATGGAGGCCATGATCCTTGTAATTGGTGGCCCTGATCTTTTAGCTGGTGGCCACAATCTTTGAGCTGAATCTTTGACCTGATGGTCACAATCTTTCAGCTGGTGGCCACGATCTTAGAGCTGGTGGTCATGATCTTTGAGTTGAATCTTTGAGCTGGTGGCCATGATCTTTGAGCTGGTGGTCACGAGCTTTGAGTTGAATCTTTGAGCTGGTGGCCACGATCTTTGAGCCTTTGAGCTGGAGGCCACAGCCTTTGAGCTGGAGGCCACAGCCTTCAAGTTGGTGGCCACAACCCTCCTTTCAGCCGCCAACCACAATTTCTCTCTTTTTGGACACCTCTCTGCCTCCCCTGCCCCGAGGACCCTCCTGTGCTGCTCTCCCGCCCACCCCCCGAGCCAGGCCTGGGGCTCTCGCCCTCCCCCGGCGCCGCCTCAGGGGCACAGCTTGATGTAGGTGACGGTGGAGCAGACGGAGAAGAGCGGGAACACCTTCTCCTGGAAGGCCACGTTGAAGGTGAAGATGTGCTGCATGCTCTCGGCGTCGTAGAAGGACACCTCCTGGCCCTCGTAGTCCAGGCAGACGCGCACGCGGCTGAGCCGGCGGCCGGGGCAGAGCGGCGTGCGCTGCGGCGAGGTCACGGCCCAGTAGCGGCCCCCGTTCTGCTGCACGGCCCAGATGCCCTCGTCGGGCGAGAACTGCGTCAGCCCCTTCCTGCGCACCGACTCGCGCGCCACGCCGAAGGCCCAGCCGTCCGCCGCGCCCACCTCCACCTCCCAGTAGTGGCGGCCCGAGGCGAAGCCCGTGCTGGCCAGCACCCGCGAGTTGGTGTCGAAGCGCTTGGGGTGCTCGGGCAGCTCCTGCCGCCGGCAGCCCATGCGCACGCTCTTGAGGTCGGCCGAGAGGATCAGCAGGTTGTTGGCGGAGTCGGGGTCCAGGGTCAGCTCCTCTGGGGGGGACAGGCGGTCAGAGCTCGGCGTTTGGGCGGCGGAAACCCGACTTACCGTGGGGTTATCACCAAACCAAATTTACAATGGGGTTATCGCCAAACCAAATTTACCGTGGGGTTATCGCCAAACCAAATTTATGGTGGGGTTATCACCAAACCAAATTTATGGTGGGGTTATCGCCAAACCAAATTTACCATGGGGTTATCGCCAAACCAAATTTACCGTGGGGTTATCGCCAAACCCGATTTACCATGGGGTTATTGCGAACCCGATTTACCATGGGGTTATCGCCAAACCAAATTTACCGTGGGGTTATTGCCGAACCCGATTTACCATGGGGTTATCACCAAACCAAATTTACCGTGGGGTTATTGCCGAACCCGATTTACCGTGGGGTTATCGCCAAACCCGATTTACCGTGGGGTTATCACCAAACCAAATTTACAATGGGGTTATCGCCAAACCCGATTTACCGTGGGGTTATCGCCAAACCCGATTTACCGTGGGGTTATCACCAAACCTGATTTACCGGTGGGGTTATCACCAAACCGATTTACAATGGGGTTATCACCAAACCAAATTTATGGTGGGGTTATCACCAAACCAAATTTATGGTGGGGTTATCACCAAACCCGATTTACCGTGTGGGTTATCGCCAAACCAAATTTATGGTGGGGTTATCGCCAAACCAAATTTACAATGTCACCCAATTTACAGTTACAGATTATCGATTTGTGAGCCAAACCAAATTTACGGTGTGGTTATCACCAAACCCGATTTACGGTGTGGTTATCACCAAACCAAATTTATGGTGAGGTTATCACCAAACCAAATTTACAATGTCACCCAATTTACAGTTACAGATTATCGATTTCTGAGCCAAACCAAATTTACAGTTGTGGTTATCGCCAAACCAAATTTATGGTGGGGTTATCGCCAAACCAAATTTACAATGTTACCCAATTTACAGTTACAGGTTATCAATTTCTGAGCCAAACCCAATTTACAATGGGGTTATCGCCAAACCAAATTTATGGTGGGGTTATCACCAAACCAAATTTATGGTGGGAGTTATCGATTTCTGGGCCAAACCAAACTATCGATTTCTGGGCCAAACCAAATTTACGGTGGGGTTATCACCAAACCCAAATTATGATGGGGGTTATCGATTTCTGGGTCAAACCAAATTTACGGTGGGGTTACTGATTTCTGAGCCAAATCAAATTTACACTGGGGGTTATTGATTTCTGTGCCAAACCAAATTTATGGTGGGGTTGTTGATTTCTGGGCCAGGCTGGACCTCAGTAATCCCAGCCCAATGCCCATAACCCCACCCCACACAGACACCCCAAATCTCTCGTGCTGCTCCTGCTGAGAAATGGGGTGACAGCGCCACGAGGCCACCAGGAGCAAGGAAAACCATAAAAGCACGTGCAGATAATTCCAGTTACCAACAGCAAAGAGGGGCCTTAGATCAAGAACATTTTTTCCGCATAAATTGATTTTTTGTCTCGGTTTCTGGTTCATCCACACACGGTGAGCTCGGCACCCCCCTGGCATCACAAACCACAGTTTTGATCCCCAAACCACCCCAGAGGCACCCAAATCCTTGATCTAAGCCATGACCTGAGGGCCCCTTCCCACCTGGAGCAGCCCAAACCACACATGCAGCTGCAGCCTGGCCCCAGCAGCGTTTTTTGTCCCCCTTTTCCAACTCAGGCTCAGGGGAAGCAACGAGTGACCTCAAATTGTGGTTGTAGTCAGCAAAGTCACCACGAATCCTTGTTGGGGGGAGCCAAAAACAGAGCCTCAAACACAGCAGGTGTTCCAGAGGCTCTCCAAAACTCACAGATTTAAAAATTTCCCAAAACAGACACAGTGGGGTTAAAGCCTCCTGGTGCTTCGTAAAGGTGAGGAAAATTCAAACCAGGACAGGGGAGGCTGGGCTCGTTTCTCCTTCCAAACCCAAGCACCAGGTCACTCCCCAAAAGTGACAGAGCGGCCAAAAAACATCTCCTACATCAGAGGCTGCAAATCCCGGCAGCAAACTGGGGGGAAATGGGTTGGAAGGAGCCGATTTTGAGTGTTTTTTTAATCTACCAAGTGTTTCCTTCCTTTAAATTAATTTAAATTCATAAATAACTTAAGAAATCAACCAATTCTGCTGGGATTTCATTTAAATTCTTAAATAACTTAAAGAATTAACCAAATTCTGCTGGGATTTCATTTAAATTCTTAAATAACTTAAGGAATTAACTGAATTCTGCTGGGATTTAACCCCTCTGACTCCACAGAGCTGGAGCTCACACCCTCCATCCCAATTCCCTGGTGGAAACAGGAGCCCAGCAGAGGAAATTTGGGGGTCTGCGAGCCGGCCGTGGCTCAGAGTGAGCTTTTGGTCTCAGATCTGTGGCTGTGTTAGGTGCAAACAGGCAGAGAGGACCTGGCTGAGCTGTCAGATCCTCCCCGGCGTCAGTTACAAAAATCGGCTTTGGGCTCTGGAGCTGAGCAGGCTGGATCTGGAAATCATGGAGAGAGAAGAAATTAAGGGGAAAAAAAAAAAAATCTAGAGTGCCTTTTCGTTTTTCTTTTCCTTTTTTTCTTTTTTTTTTCTTCTTCCTTTTCGTCCCCCTCTCTTCGGCTTTGCAAAATACAACCACAATTTCGAGTCTTTGCCCTGGGCGTGCGTCTGAAATGTCTTTTTACCTTTTTCACCTCGTCCCAGCTCGTCCTGCAGGTGCTCTGAAAAGAGAGACAGGGACATGGAAGGTGACACCCGGACAGAACAGAAGCCCCAAATCTCCCAAAATATCAGCGAGAGCTGAGGATGGAGCAGCACAACAGGGGGGAATCCCTGTTAAATATATTTAATTTTCATCAAAAATGCCCTTCGGGGCATGAAGAACACACAGGATTCATTTAAACCACGTTTATCACGCCCTGCCACATGGAATCTCAGGCCCTGAGACAATTCTTGCCTCGGGGCGTAATCCCCAGTTAGAATTTACGGTTTTTCTTTCTCTTCTAGAGCTGCTCTTTTTGGTGGAATTTGCCTTTCCAGCTCTCTCAGCACCATCTCGTGGTTTCCTGCTCTGCTGCAAACCCAGGGCTTGGCAGCCTCAGCATGAAACTCCTTGAAATTAAAGGTTTAATTAATTAATTAATTAATTAATTAAAATGTAATTAATCAAATTAATAAATTAACTAATTTATTATCAATAAATAAATATTTAGTATATTTACCTATTTAATTATTTTATTTTATCTTATTTTATTTTATTTTATTTTATTTTATTTTATTTTATTTTATTTTATTTTATTTTATTTTATTTTATCTTATTTTATTTTATTTTATCTTATTTTATTTTATTTTATTTTATTTTATTTTATTTTATTTTATTTTATTTTATTTTATTTTGTTTTATTTTATTTTATTTATTTTTATTTATTTATTTGTCCCAGGGCCAGGAAAGTGATTATTTCCAAACCTTCCCCGCCCACCTCGGAATTTCTTCAGGACCTTCTCGAGGACGACAGTTTTGAGGGAGAAGTTGCAGACGTGCGTCTTCATGTCGGTGCAGACGGGGACGGGCTTGGGGCACTTCACGTCGTCGCTCCTGCCGAGGGAGAGGGGAAAAATCCGCCAGGGAATTGTTGATATTCCCCCATTTCCCCCCCCTGCCCCTGCCCCGCTCCCCCCAGGTGATCCCTGCGAGGTTTCCCCCTCCGTGGGGTGAGGAAATCAGGATTTGGGGTGAGGAAATCAGGATTTGGGGCGGATTTTGAGGCTCCTCCGGGGTGATATTTTTGGGTTAGCTGAGGGCAGAGCAGAGCTCCTCACCTGCTGATGGTGGCGGCCACGTCCTGGAAGGGAAAAGAGAGAGACAGAGTGAGATCCCTGTGCCCTGCACCCCAGAGGGATTCTGTCCATCACACCTGGCTGGGACCTGCATCCCAGGTGTGGATCCCTGGCTCAGGTGAGGATCCATCCCTCAGGTGTGAATCCATCCCTCAGGTGTTGATCCATCCCTCAGGTGTGGATCCATCCCTCAGGTGTGGATCCATCCCAGGTGTGGATCCATCCCTCAGGTGTGGATCCATCCCAGGTGTGGATCCATCCCTCAGGTGTGGATCCATCCCTCAGGTGTGGATCCATCCCAGGTGTGGATCCATCCCTCAGGTGTGGATCCATCCCTCAGGTGTGGATCCATCCCTCAGGTGAGGATCCATCCCAGGTGTGGATCCATCCCAGGTGTGGATCCATCCCTCAGGTGAGGATCCATCCCTCAGGTGTGGATCCATCCCAGGTGTGGATCAATCCCAGATTTGGATCTACGTCACAGTCTTGGATCCATCCCAGGTGTGGATCCATCCCAGGTGTGAATCCATCCCTCAGGTGTGGATCCATCCCAGGTGTGGATCCACGTCTCAGGTAACCTGAAAATCTCTCCGGCTCATCTCCCCGTGTCTGACTGTGAACCCACCTGCGGGCACCTGGCAGCCACCAGCCCCAAACCGGGCACTTTGCACCTCGGTGTGACACCTGAGCCCCTCACCAGCCCCAAACCGGGCACTTTGCACCTCCTGTGACACCTGAGCCCCGCACCAGCCCCAAACCGGGCACTTTGCACCTCCTGTGACACCTGAGCCCCGCACCAGCCCCAAACCGGGCACTTTGCACCTCCTGTGACACCTGAGCCCCGCACCAGCCCCAAACCGGGCACTTTGCACCGACTGTGACGCCTAAGCCCCGCACCAGCCCCAAATCGGGCACTTTGCACCTCCTGTGACACCTGAGCCCCGCACCAGCCCCAAACCGGGCACTTTGCACCTCCTGTGATACCTGAGCCCCGCACCAGCCCCAAACCGGGCACTTTGCAACTCGGTGTGACACCTGAGCCCCGCACCAGCCCCAAACCAGGCACTTTGCACCTCCTGTGACACCTGAGCCCCTCACCAGCCCCAAACCGGGCACTTTGCATCTCAGTGTGACACCTGAGCCCCGCACCAGCCCCAAACCGGGCACTTTGCACCTCGGTGTGTCCCTGATTCCTGACCCCCCACACTCTAACCACCCCCAGAAAAGCCTCTCGTGCCTGAGATGGACAAGGAAGTGATTTTTCCCTCGTCAGGGTGGATTCTGGAGTCATTTTAAGGTTCAAATGCGCTCAATAAAATTGCAACACTGCAAACACACACCGAGCCGAGCCATTATTTGCCCGTTCTGGTGCCCTTAAAACACATTCCAGAGCCCACACAAAGCTCCCAGGGGCTGAAAAAGGAGCCTGGAGCCTGCCCAGAGCTCCCAACCTGCTTTTTAATAAAATACCAACCATTGTTCCGGGGCACTTCTCGTGGGCACCAGCGCAGAGAGCGCGTGGGGTGAGTTCCCACCCACAGCCAAGTCCTGAAACCATCTGCAAATATTGACAGCGCCCAGAAGGCAGCCCGGGAGGGAATTTAACCCTGTGCAGGCCTGGGGGAGCCACCAGCACCATCTGCTCAATTGAATAAATTCAATTAAATTCAACAAATTCCCTTCAAAGGTCACCCATGGCCCCCCCTGCCTTTTGGGGTGGGGCAAGGAGCTCTGGGACTTCGGGATTTTGGGCACCCTCGGGTTGTTTCCCCAGCCTGGAAAGAAGATTTCGGTCTAACTCAGCTCTGAACACCTTGAAAACAACGCCTTGGGGGTGCTGGAAAAGTCCAGACAAGTTCATGGAGGGAAAAAAATCACTAAATTCGAAGAGGACACTCTGTTCCAGGGTGTTCCTCAGCACCCAGACACCTCCCGAAACTATCTGCTCATTAAAGGCAGGATAAAAAAGGACTTTTAGCCCCAAAACATCTCTGCAGGATCAATAAACACCCTGAAAAGGAGGAATGAGGTTGTGGCTGAGACCCGACATCTCACCTTGAGGAACTCCAGCATGGGCTGCTGGATTTTCTCCTCCAGCTCGGTGATGAGCTTGTTGAGGAGCGTGATCTCCTTGGAGAGGTCGGTGATGTTCTCGTTCTGCCGCCTGGAGATGCTCTTCTCCATCTTCTCCAGCTGCCCCAGCAGGATGTGCTCCTGGTCGTGCAGGAACTGCCGCAGCCGCTCGAAGTCCGAGAGCAGCTTCTGCCGCTCGCTCTCGATGGTTTTCTGGGAACGGGACAAAAGGAGATTTTCGGGAGAGGTGGATTTGGCGAGGCTGGATCCTTCCTGTGGGGAGGGGTGAGAATCACAGGGGACATTCCTGGGAAAAAGCCGTGGGGGCGGGAGAGTCAAATCCCCGTCCCTCAACCACTTGTCTTGGGGGATGGATGGTCTGGGGGAGGATTAATTAATTATTTTCTGTGGTCTGCTTTGGTTTTCTTTTTTTTTTTTTTTTTTTCACTTTTACTGCCACAGGGATGCTGTGCTGAGGGAAAGGAAGGGTGGAGGACAGTCTGGAGCCAGCTCTGCTCTCGGATTCTCCAGCAGCATCCCCGAGCTCTGCTGATGGGCTGGTGCCAGGGGGAAGGAGAGAAACATCCCCCTTCTCTTTTTGGGACACTCCAGACTTCCCCACCACCATCCTGGCACGCACCAGCAGCTCCTGGGTTTTCTTATCGTCGTTCACTTTGAACTCCAGCAGCTCCTGCCGCTCCTTCCTCAGGAAATCCAAGCGCTCCTGGATTTTCTCCTGGGAACAGAAGAAGAGGATGCTGCCCGTGCTGCTTTTCCTCCCTCGCCGCCTCCCTCTGCCGGGTGGGATGGCGAAGAAGGAAAACGCGGAACGCGCTCGGGCTCAGCTGCACCCCAAGGACCACCAGAACCCCTCCCCAAAAAAGGAACGGGGCCGGGACGCGCCCTGCTCGCCTCAGGCAAAGATCAGCCCGGCTTTAACCAGCCTGGCTCATCTCCGGCAGCTCCCCCAGCCCCTGCGAGCCGCGGGCGCTGCGCTCCGTGCCCAAAAACCAGGGGAACCGGGACAGGGGCCCGCACACCCCCGGAGGACACGGGAGCTCCCGAGAGGAGCTTTTTTGGGAGCGCCTGCTGCTCGGGAGGGCCCGGGCGACACCGCGGGGACAAACCCGGGGAGTGTCCCCGCGACACGCACGGACGGACGGACGGACGGACGGACCTTGTACTCCTCGGAAGCCTCGTCCACGGGCACCACGGCGTGCGGGCGGTGCTCGCGGGACCTGTCGCACACCACGCAGATGGCCCTGCGGTCGTCCTTGCAGTAGAGCTTGAGCGCCTCGCGGTGCGCGGGGCACAGCCCGTCCTCCGCCGCGCCCTTGGCCCCGCGCTGCGCGAACTGGCTGATGATCTCCGACATGTTCGCCAGCTGCCGGTTGGGGCGGAAACTCCGCTGCTGGAAAACCTCCCGGCACTGCGGGCACGGGAAATCCATCTCCAGCTCCTTCCAGCTCTTGACGATGCAGGCGCGGCAGAAGTTGTGCCCGCACTCGATGGACACCGGGTCCTTGAAGAACTCCAGGCACACGGAGCAGGTGGCCTCGTCCTGCAGGTTGCCGGGCAGGAACACGGCGGCCATGGCCTCTCTCCTGCGGGCGAGCAGCGCTGTCAGAGGGCCGGAGAGCAGCGCCTGGCACCGGCCCCGGGGGCGGCGCCGTCCCGGAGCGCGGCCGCTGCCCCGGTCACTCCCCGGCTCCGTGTCCCTGCAGGAAAGCGGGAGCGCTGCCCTCTGCTCCCGACAAATCCCCGCTTTTTTCTTTCTCCTTTCAGCAGGGAGGTGGGAAGAGGAAAATCTTTTGGGGCACGCTCCCGTTTGGGGGTGTCGCCGGCTCTGATTTATGGCCGAGCTGGCGCTGGGGGCTTGTGTGGAGCAGCTGCTCCCGGCTCAGGTCCAGGGAACCATCTGAGCCCTCGGTAAAGGCCTCGCTAAACTTCATTTGGGGACTCAGATGACCTGGTTGAGCTCCAGGGCTCATCGGGGGCCATAAAAAGCAACAGGAGAAAGGGAATACAAGAGGATGCAAAGCCCTTATCGAGATTTGCGGGTGAGTTTCCCGAATCCACAGAGATCAAGCTCGGGACTGGGGTCCTGCGTCTCAAAATAAAACATCCTTGGTCTTCCAGAAATATTTCGTGCAGGTTTGGATGTCCTGCGTTAAATGGGAATGATAATTAAAATAGAGGCGATTTGTTATGGGGTTGTCCACAACGTGGTGGTTCCCACCTGAGGCTTCACCAAGCCCTCGTGGCAAACTGGGACAGGAGGGAGTGGCGGTGACCGGGGGGGTTCAGGTTACCACGGGCTGGGAAATGTGGGATCCTCTGGGGAGCGATTCGTCTTCTCCTAATGAGGGCCTGAAATCGGATCGAGCGATCCATAAATCCTGATTTGAACGCCAGCCCCTGCTGATCCAACACCTGAGTCGGGACCTTGGGCACATCTGGAGCTGCGGGGGGGGATGACAAATCCCGACCCTCGAGGAACTGATGAGCAAAACCAGTCCTGGAATTATTCTGCAGAGCATTGCCACCTCTGCGGGTGTTTATCTGCCCCTTCTCATATATTTATACATTTGTATATAAATATATGTATTTAAATATTTAATATATATTTTATGTATTTGTATCTATCACTCCCTATGGAAGGGGAAATCCTTCTCTCCTACCTGCTGTTTCTTCTGATCTGTAAATAAACACGAAGTGTGTGTTTTTCCTATTCCTCGCATTTTCTGCAGTGAAGGGATTGGAGGTGAATCCACACCCCAACCCAGAGATGCAGCCAAGGCAAAGAGCGGGGCCCCCCGAGAGAATCCGGGTGGGAGAAGCGAGGGGACCCCGCAGGGCACAGAGGGACGAGCGCATCCCGAGCCCTCCCCGTGCCCCCGCGGCCCCCGCGTACCTCGGAGCGGAGGCGTCGGGCTGGGGCGTCCTGCCGAGCGCCCCGAACCGCCCGGGGTTCTGCGGGACGGCTCGGGAGGGGCCCAGCAGCGCCGCCCGCCGCGTGGCCGCGGGGTCCCAGCGCGACGGGGTCCGGCGGAACAGCCCGGCGGCGGCGGCGGCGGCGGCCTCGGACATCGCGGCTCCGGCCGCCTCCGTCCTCTGTCACCGCCGCCGCCAGCCCGTCTCACTTACCATTCCTTCCCCTCCCCCATCGCTGCTATCCTGGGCGCCCACCGAGCCTTCCCCTCCTCCTCCTCCTCCTCCTCCTCCTCCTCCTCCTCCCGCTCGCTCCCGGGCGCTCGGGCTCTGCTCCTCTCCCCCGTTCCAAAGCTCTTTTCCCTGCCCAGCGCCAGGATCGCGTTTCCAGCACCTCCCTCCACCTGTCCTCAAGCCCAGACCTTGTCCCTGGGGTCTCTTTAACCCTCTCCAGGAACCTTCCAGAGGCTCGGCGGGGCTGGGGAAGGAGCCAAGCTTTTCATCCCTCTCCCCAAAGGGTCAAAAAATTATTAATCTCGCTGTTTGTATTTGGGGGAAAGGGGCAGGAACGTCTCCTGTGTGGGGCATTTCCCACCTGCCACGGGTGAGGAGAGTTTGGGACCCCCAAACGGACAGGAAGGGGGGGGAAATAAAAGGAAAAGGCAGCGTGAGCCCCTGTCAGATAAATCTCTATTGCCTGTAAATATCTAGATCAATAAATCTACTGGATACACGCGCCCTTGGCTTCCAGCAGCCCCTGATGCTCCTCTCCCAAAATTCCCAGCCAGGAACTTCCTAGCCCAGCACTGGAGTGGAAAAGAAACCCCAAAACCCGGGAAGGAAGCTCCTTGGCTCGCCCTTGGGGTTTGGGTGTCGGGATCGTGTTCGGGGCCGCCAGCTGCTCCCAGAGCTCCAGGAATGAAAATGCTGAGGCGGGGAAAGGCAGACTCGAGCCAGCCCCAGCTGAGCCCGAGGGTTTATTTTGGAGCTGGTACTAGACCAAGGCGGGTTTCGGGGCTCAGTCCGAGGGCTCCTCGCCCCACTCCTCGTTGCACAGGTCGGTCTCGCAGCACGAGTAGCGGGAGGTCAGGCGCGACTCGGCGTCCGAGGCGCGCTCCCGGCCGCAGTTGAGGGCGGAGGTGCAGCCCTGCTGGTAGTAGAGGGTCATCTTCCCTGCCGTGAAAAAATCGGAATTTGGGCTTTGGGGAGAAGCCAGGCTCTGGAATGTACCCCCAAACCGAGCCGCAGCTTGGTTTAGCTGACAGAAAAAGAAAACCAGGAGATGCGCAGAGGGAGACGCGCCCTTGGCTCAGAAACGACTTTTGGAAACTTTTTGGGACTCCGTGGAGAGGATGAGCTCGACCCCTCCCACCACCCTTCCCCTGCAGCTCCCTCGCTCATCCATCCGGAATTTGGTTCTCGGGGGGCGGGGAGACCCCCGCGGAGGGAAGGGGAGGATGAGGAAGGTCCGGGGAACGCACCCAGGCTGGTTTTGATGAGCGCGCACTTCTCGCGGCGCTCGCAGCTGCTCGCGTTGGCGCCCTGCAGGCAGCCGAGCAGCGGGACCTTGTACCTGCAGACGTGGCATCGCAGGGCCTCGGCTGGGCCGGAAAAAGAAAAAAACCGGGATGAACTTTGGGCAGAGCCGGGAGAATCCTGCCCCGGGCTCTGCGCTGGCACCGGCGCTGTTAAACCCGGTTCATTTGTTTCTTCCCGGCTCACCGAGACCGGCGCACAGGACGAGGCTCAGCCCCAGCAGGAGCAGCTTCATCCTGGATTTTCTGCGGTTCCCAGCCCAGCTCAGAGATCCCTGGAAGGAGAGAGGGTCAGGAATTCGTCCCCCGGGATGATTCCTCTCGGTGCTCAAGGTGGGGAAAATAAAACTCAAAAAAAACCTCTCGAGGCAAAACTCTCCCGGTTCTTTTGGTTTTCGCGTTTTTGGGGCAGAACGAGCAGGGAAAAACTCGGTTTGCCTGGTGAGAAAATCCCTAAAAACTGAAATATGGGGAATTCTGGAGGATTTAGTGGTTTTGGTTCCAGGGCATTCCCGTGGGAATGAGAGGATCTAATGGGGATAAAATGAAATTTGTTGCCAAAGTGCTGAGAGGCAGCGAGCCCAAACCAGGTGGATTTGGGCAAATGAAAGGAAAAAGATCAGATTTCGGTGAAAAAAGGGATAAAAAAAGTATAACTTCCCGCCCAACGTGGGGCTCGAACCCACGACCCTGAGATTAAGAGTCTCATGCTCTACCGACTGAGCTAGCCGGGCTCCCAGATTTTGGGTTTTTTCACTATTTTTTCACTAAAGAAATAAATGTCTTTGAACTGTTTTTATACAATGTTTAATTATCCAAAAATTAAACCGGTTTCTTTTTTATAAAATATAAAAATAGGAGCAAAAAAATCTCCCAAAATACCGCTCCAAAACAATCAGTCAAAATCCCCGAAAATAAAGAAAATCCTCCAACAATCCCCCCAAAAATCCCTAAAATTTCCCCAAAAATCCCCCAAAAAAATCCCAAAAATTCCCCCCAAAAATCCCCCCCAAAATTCCCAAAATTCCCCTAAAATCCCCCAAAAATCCTCAAAAAATTCCCCAGAAATCCTCAAAAAGTCCCAAAAAATCCTCAAAAAATCCCCCCAAAAATTTTTCAAAAAATCCCCAAAAATGCCCCAAACCCCCAGCGCCTTACCCAGCTCTCAGCCGCTCCGGTCCCAGCCCCGCGCGCCGAGCTCCCTTTAATCCCCGCGCGGCCCCCGGGGCCGGAACGACCCCGGAGCCCCGGGAACAATGCGGGGAACAGCTGGGCAAACAGCTGGACAGACAGAGGGACACACGGACAGCTGGGCAAACAGCTGGGGAGACAGAGGGACACACGGACACCTGGGCAAACAGCTGGGGAGACAGAGGGACACACGGACACCTGGGCAAACACCTGGACAGACAGAGGGACACACGGACACCTGGGCAAACAGCTGGGGAGACAGAGGGACACACGGACACCTGGGCAAACACCTGGACAGACAGAGGGACAGACAGCTGGAGCGTGAGTTCCTGGGATCAGTCCAAAATCTGATTTTTGGGACTCAAATCCTCATTTCTCAGCCCCAAACCTCCCTTTTTGGAGCCCAAACCCCAGTTTCCATTTTTTGGGGTTTATCTCGGTTTAATTGGTGGGTTTTTTGTCTGTTGTTTTTTAACTACTAATAAAGGGCAATTATTAAAAAGATAAAAAAATAATGGTAGTTAAAAGTAAAAAGAAATAATAATTTTAAAAGGAGTAACGGCTGAAGGAAAAAGAATTTCAAAATGGAATAATAATTTCTGAGAGGAGCAATCATTCTCAGGGAGTAAAAATAGGAAAACCAGACATAATAATAAAATAAAAAAACATTTAAAGGAACGATGATGCTGGCAATAATTACTATTCTAATTATTATATTTTAAGTATAATAAATGTCCACCAGGGACAATAATTTACAAAGTAAAAGGGATTTAGGAGAAGAATAGTAATTTCAAAAAGGACTTTAAGAAGAATGAAATAACAAAAAAAGGGAATAATAATTTAAGAAGGAATAATAGCAAAACAGGGAATAATAAGGGAAGAATAATAATTTTAAAATGAAATAATTTGCAGGAATATAAATGTAAAAGTAAAAGTAAAAGTAAAAATAAAAATAAAAATAAAAATAAAAATAAAAATAAAAATAAAAATAAAAATAAAAATAAAAATAAAAATAAAAATAAAAATAAAAAAGAAAAATAAACGGATTTGAGTCTGGAAACAGAAAATATTTAAAAACCAGTCGCCCAACGTGGGGCTCGAACCCACGACCCTGAGATTAAGAGTCTCATGCTCTACCGACTGAGCTAGCCGGGCTCACGTTGGGGCGACCTCCGGCTCAGTAAAACCCGGCTCACTAAAACCCGGCTCAGTGAAACCCGGCTCAGTGAAACCCGGCTCACTAAAACCCGGCTCAGTAAAACCCGGCTCAGTGAAACCCGGCTCAGTGAAACCCGGCTCAGTGAAACCCGGCTCACTAAAACCCGGCTCACTAAAACCCGGCTCACTGAAACCCGGCTCAGTGAAACCCGGCTCAGTGAAACCCGGCTCAGTAAAACCCGGCTCAGTAAAACCCGGCTCAGTGAAACCCGGCTCAGTAAAACCCGGCTCAGTGAAACCCGGCTCACTAAAACCCGGCTCACTAAAACCCGGCTCACTAAAACCCGGCTCACTGACCCCCGGCTCAGTAAAACCCGGCTCACTAAAACCCGGCTCAGTAAAACCCGGCTCAGTGAAACCCGGCTCACTAAAACCCGGCTCACTAAAACCCGGCTCACTAAAACCCGGCTCACTGAAACCCGGCTCAGTAAAACCCGGCTCACTAAAACCCGGCTCAGTAAAACCCGGCTCAGTAAAACCCGGCTCAGTGAAACCCGGCTCAGTGAAACCCGGCTCACTAAAACCCGGCTCACTAAAACCCGGCTCACTGAAACCCGGCTCAGTAAAACCCGGCTCAGTGAAACCCGGCTCAGTGAAACCCGGCTCAGTAAAACCCGGCTCAGTAAAACCCGGCTCACTAAAACCCGGCTCAGTGAAACCCGGCTCAGTGAAACCCGGCTCAGTAAAACCCGGCTCAGTGAAACCCGGCTCACTGAAACCCGACTCAGTGAAACCCGGCTCAGTAAAACCCGGCTCAGTAAAACCCGGCTCAGTGAAACCCGGCTCACTAAAACCCGGCTCAGTAAAACCCGGCTCAGTGAAACCCGGCTCAGTGAAACCCGGCTCAGTAAAACCCGGCTCAGTGAAACCCGGCTCAGTGAAACCCGGCTCAGTGAAACCCGGCTCAGTAAAACCCGGCTCACTAAAACCCGGCTCAGTGAAACCCGGCTCACTAAAACCCGCCTCAGTGAAACCCGGCTCACTAAAACCCGGCTCAGTAAAACCCGGCTCAGTGAAACCCGGCTCAGTGAAACCCGGCTCAGTAAAACCCGGCTCAGTGAAACCCGGCTCACTAAAACCCGGCTCAGTGAAACCCGGCTCAGTAAAACCCGGCTCACTAAAACCCGGCTCACTAAAACCCGGCTCACTAAAACCCGGCTCAGTGAAACCCGGCTCAGTAAAACCCGGCTCAGTGAAACCCGGCTCACTGAAACCCGGCTCAGTGAAACCCGGCTCAGTGAAACCCGGCTCAGTAAAACCCGGCTCAGTAAAACCCGGCTCAGTGAAACCCGGCTCAGTAAAACCCGGCTCAGTGAAACCCGGCTCACTAAAACCCGGCTCACTAAAACCCGGCTCACTAAAACCCGGCTCAGTGAAACCCGGCTCACTAAAACCCGGCTCACTAAAACCCGGCTCAGTGAAACCCGGCTCACTAAAACCCGGCTCAGTAAAACCCGGCTCAGTAAAACCCGGCTCAGTGAAACCCGGCTCAGTGAAACCCGGCTCACTAAAACCCGGCTCACTAAAACCCGGCTCACTGAAACCCGGCTCAGTAAAACCCGGCTCAGGGAAACCCGGCTCAGTGAAACCCGGCTCACTGAAACCCGACTCAGTGAAACCCGGCTCAGTAAAACCCGGCTCAGTAAAACCCGGCTCAGTGAAACCCGGCTCACTAAAACCCGGCTCAGTAAAACCCGGCTCAGTGAAACCCGGCTCACTAAAACCCGGCTCAGTGAAACCCGGCTCAGTGAAACCCGGCTCACTAAAACCCGGCTCAGTAAAACCCGGCTCAGTGAAACCCGGCTCAGTAAAACCCGGCTCAGTGAAACCCGGCTCAGTGAAACCCGGCTCACTAAAACCCGGCTCAGTAAAACCCGGCTCAGTGAAACCCGGCTCAGTGAAACCCGGCTCAGTAAAACCCGGCTCAGTAAAACCCGGCTCACTAAAACCCGGCTCAGTGAAACCCGGCTCAGTAAAACCCGGCTCAGTAAAACCCGGCTCAGTAAAACCCGGCTCCGGCCGGGAAATGCGGGAATTTCGGGCCGTCAGATCAATTTCCACTCAAGCTAAAAACTTTTAATTCAAGTTTTTAAAAATTCATAAACCCCCAAAGCGTTGCTCCTTTTAAAAACTTTTTTTCTCTTTCTGAAATCATTATGATTATTCCTTTTTCAGCTATTATTCCCCCTTTTCAGAAGTTATCCATCCCTTTTTTCCAAGTCACTTTTCCAAGTTGCTGCTCGCTTTTACAAATTATTGCTCGCTTTTCCAATTTATTTCCCTTTTTGGCGTTCCTCTGATCGATTTCTCCATAAAAGCGGAGCTGGGGCGGGTGGAAGGGGAGGCACAAAAAGGGGAGAAGTGGGGTGATTTGGGGTTAGGAGATGTTTCATTCTGGAAAGGATTTTTAGAAACAAACGAAAAACTGATTTATATATTTGGACAAAAGATTCATTCCCTGACCGGGAATCGAACCCGGGCCGCGGCGGTGAGAGCGCCGAATCCTAACCACTAGACCACCAGGGAGCTGAAATTTGATGTTTATGCCCCAAAATACAACGAGGACTAAAGATTTTGGGTTAAATTTGGGTTAAATTTGAAAAAATATTTTAGGGTGAATTCGGTGAAAAAAAGGGTCCGGATCGCTTTGTCCCCTTTTTTAATTCCCTATTTTTTTATTATTCCTTCTAAAATTTATTCTATTATATTTATTATTATTTATTTATATTATTATCTATATTATCATTTTATTAATTTTATTTTAATATATTTATTATTATATTTATTATATTTATTATTATATTTATATTTTAAATCATTATTATTTTATTTATTTATTATATTTATTATCTTCTACTAATAAAGGGTAATTATTAAAAGGATAGAATAATAATGGTAGTAAAAAGTAAAAAGAAAATTTAAAAGGCGTAATAGCTGAGAGAAAAAGATTTTCAAAATGGAATAATTTCTGAAAATAACAATCATTCTCATAAAATAAAAATAGGAAAACTCGGAATAAAAAAATAATAAAAAACCAAAAAAATTTAAAAATAGAAATAGAAATAGAAATAGAAATAGAAATAGAAATAGAAATAGAAATAGAAATAGAAATAGAAATATAATAAAAAATTACAAAGGAACGATGATGATGACAATTAATACGATTTTAATAATTATATTTTTAAAAGGGGCAATAAGTTACAAAGTAAAAGGGATTTTTAAAAGCGCTAATAATTTTCAAAAAGGACTTTAAGAAGAATGGGAAAATTTAAAAATGGGAAAAATTCTGGAATAATGGGAAAATAAAACCCGGGAATTTTCTGGGACAATGGGAAAATAAAAAATGGGGAAATTTCTGGAATAATAGGAAAATAAATAAAACCCGGGGACTTTTCTGGGACAATGGGAACTCGGAGCCAGAGCGCTCCGCGGGATTTTGGCCGCTGTCCCGGGTCACGTCCCCAGAACGAACAAATCCCTCCCGGGGCAGCCGCGGGAGATTTTCTGTCCCACCCTTTCCTCTCCGTCCTGGCCCGGGATGGGCCGGATGGAAATGAGAATTATCCCGGCCTGCTAATTGATAATTTGGTTTTTTAAATTTTTTTTTTAATGATTTCATCCCTGGGAAGCAAACGTAAGAAATAATGGATATTTATATATTAAAAAAAGAAAAAAGAAAAAAAATTAAAAATAAAAATATCTGTATATATCTATATCTATATCTATATCTATATCTATATCTATATCTATATCTATATCTATATCTATATATCTATATCTATATATCTATATCTATGTCTATATCTATATCTATATCTATATCTATGTCTATATCTATATCTATATCTATATCTATATCTATGTCTATGTCTATATCTATAGATATCTATCTATATATATGTGTATATGTATATATATTTACATATATGTATATAAAAATATATACGCATATTATATATAGATAGATTTTTTATTTTATATAAATACATATTTGATATATTTATAGATGTATATTTTATATGTTTTTATGGTTTTATATTTATATATATTTTATATATATTTTTTTATATTTTCAATATATATTTATTATATATATTTTTAAGCCGGGAGAAAAGCTGCCCCCGCAGCCCGAAAGCTCAGAACCCCCAAAAACCAACCCCAGAATTAAACCCCAGAGTGCGAGCGGGTGGAAAAAAAGGGAAATTCCCCCAAAATTTCGTGTTTCTGCCTGGTTTCGAACCAGGGACCTTTCGCGTGTTAGGCGAACGTGATAACCACTACACTACAGAAACCGGCGCGGGCGAGCGTGGGGATGAGTTTTGGGCCAATTAACAAAAAAAAATTAATTTTCTTTTTTTTCCCCCGGCAATGTTATTGCGACAATTAACAAAAAAATGTTAATTTCCCCTTTTTCTGGCAATGTTGTCTTGATAATTAACAAAAAAAAAAGGTTAATTTCCCTTTTTCTGGCAATGTTATTGGGGCAATTAACAAAAAGAGGTTTGGATGGTGGGAGGAGGAATTCCCGCGTTAAAACCGCCCCAGACACCCCAAAATTCCCGAGCACTTCCTTCCAGCTCAAAGTTTTTTTTTCTCCTTTTGGCCAAAATCGAGTTTAAAACACTCGAGATTGGCACAAAACCAGCCAAATCCTCTAAGGTCTGGGAAAATAGGGGGGAAAAAACTAACAAAAGCCTAAAAATTCCCAAAAAAAAAAAATTTCCCCAAATAAATCCCCCAAAATTACTAAAATTACCCAAAATCACCTGGACCTGGCGGCCAAACGTGAGAAAAAAGCCGAAAAAACAGCAAAAAACACCCAAAAAATTTTCCCAAAAATATCTCCAAAAATTACCAAAAACACGCAAAAAATTACCAAAAAAATCCCCTATAAAAACCTTAAAAAAATTAAAAAAATAAAAAATATAAAAAAAATTTGGGTGTTTCTGCCCGGTTTCGAACCGGGGACCTTTCGCGTGTGAGGCGAACGTGATAACCACTACACTACAGAAACCACCTATAAATGTGGCTTTTGGATTTTTTAGAAATATCGGAAACCCAAATTTCCCCCCGCGGCCGCTCCCCGAAATATCCCCGAACCCTGTGAGAAAAGTTCCGCCTGTTTTGGGTTCCTTTTATCGCTTTAATTCTATTTAATTGCCCTGAAAGGCGGGAAGAAAGGAAAAAAAAAAAAATCAGTGAAATTTTTAAACTCCCACAAAAAAAACCCCCAAAATCGCCGGGTTTTGTCTGATTCCCATCCAGGGCAGGCGACATCGGGGTCATGCGGGCATTAAAAATGATTAAAAATGATAATTTTTGAGGAATTCAGTCTTTTTTTAGAATTTTTTTTCTGGTCGAGAATTGAATGGATCCTCACCACCCCGCCAGCAGGGAGGATAATTTGGGGATAAATCCTGTTACCTAAATTAATTTCGCTGTTTTCATTAAATGCATTTTGTAATTTTTATTGCTTTCCTGGTTTTGGTTGATCGGTTTGTTAATCTGAATTGTTATTTTGGTGAGGATTTTTAAAGTAGAGGTTTTTGGGGGATTTGTTTAGCGTTAAAATTCGCCGGGAATGGTGAATTTTGGGGGGTTTGTGGCTCCCTGGTGGTCTAGTGGTCAGGATTCGGCGCTTTCACCGCCGCGGCCCGGGTTCGATTCCCGGTCAGGGAACAGCGCCGCTAGTATTTTCCTAAAAATCCCTAAAAAAAGAGAAATTTCCCAAGTTTCAGCCCATTTTGGGTGAATTTGTTGTTACCTGAGCTATTCCCACATGCCAGTGAATTTCGGGAGATTTTAGTTTGCCCCGGTTCCCGAAATCTTTTTTTTGGGGGGGTACGGACATTTCTGGGGGTTTCTGTCCGCAGGGAAAATATTGATGGCAAACTAAATTTCGGATTATAAACACGGATTTTCACCAGCGCCAGGTGAAGAAGCAAAAATTAAACAGTTTGGTGCTAAAAATACGCTTTTTTTTTTTTCTTTTTTGGCAGCATAGCCATGAAGGAATTTTGAGGAATGCTGGGACAAAAAAAATAATTAAAAATAATTAAAATTGTGTTTTTCGGGTGCTGTTTCTGCCCGGTTTCGAACCGGGGACCTTTCGCGTGTGAGGCGAACGTGATAACCACTACACTACAGAAACGCGCCGCGGCTCGGCTCGGCCCCTCCCGGCCTCGAAACTCAAAAACAAAATACAAAACAAAAAAATAAAATCGCTTTTCCTGCAGAATTCCATCAAAAAATTCCTGAATTCTGCTGAGGGTCGTTGGGGTTTTTTCTTGTTTTTTTTTTCTTGTGGTTTTTTTTTGGGGGAGGGCTTTTTTGGGTTTTTTTTGTTTTTTTCTTTGGTTTGGTTTGGTTTGGTTTGGTTTGATTTGGTTTGGTTTGGTTTGGTTTGGTTTGGTTTGGTTTGGTTTGGTTTGGTTTGGTTTGGGTTTTTTGTTTGGTTTCTGGTTTGGTTTGGTTTGGTTTGGTTTGGTTTGGTTTGGTTTTGGGGTTTTTGGTTTGGTTTGGTTTGGTTTGGTTTGGTTTGGTTTGGTTTTGGTTTT
>JAPFBE010000161.1:0-42500 GCA_034336665.1 Luscinia megarhynchos | reverse complement strand
ATCACTGACAATACAAATGATTTCTGGGGATAGTCCAGTTATTCATTCAATTTTCCATTCATTCATTCAATTTTCCATTCATTCATTCAATTTTTCATTCATTCATTCATTCACGTTTTCATTCCTTCAGTTTTTCATTTTCCAGAGATTGCGTTTCTGGTTGCATTTTTCCTTTGGATCCGCTCACTGGTTTCGTCTTTTCCCGTTGTAAGCGCAGCCGAGCAAACATGAAATGACAGACAGTAAATTATTTAAGTTTCAGATAACTACTCCCTTCTAACTTTTAATTAACTTCAGCAAGGTAACTAAAATCCTGATTTTCTGAGATTAGCGTTTCGCTTCCCACCCGGGCTGCTTTTCCGGGCTCTGCCTTTCCCGAGGCTCCGCCGCTGCCTCTCCTCCCTTCTGCCCCCGCGATGGGAAATGCGCCGGAATTCGGATTTAAATCTCCAAATCCTCCCTCCAAACAGCTCCTGTCGCTAAAATTCCATAAAAATAAATGAGAATGCTTCATCATCATCATCAAAAAGGGGGTGAAAAACGCCCCGGGGGCTCGGGTTGGAGGCCGAAGGGTCTGGGACCCCAATTCGGGTCTCTCCAGGCTCTGGATCTGCTTCCCTCCCGTTTTTCCCGGGATTTGCCCCGTCCCGGTCCCGCCGAGCTCTGGGAACCGGCCCGGCCGCGTCCCGGGGCTTTTTGGGGAGCTAAATTTGTTTTTTAATGCGCGGGGAGCGGCTCCCGGGGCGGCGGCTCCAGGGGTGAAATCCTGAAATTCTGATGAGGAAAAACCGGGAGAGGTGGGGAAGGAGGGGGGACCTGAAGCGCAGGCTCAGCCCAGCCCGGATCCACCCGGGACAGGAGAGGAGAGATCCAGAGGGGCGGAATTCCAGCACGGATCCACCCGGGACAGGAGAGGAGAGATCCAGAGGGGCGGAATTCCAGCCCGGATCCACCCGGGACAGGAGAGGAGGGATCCAGGAGAGAGGAATTCCAGCCCGGATCCACCCGGGACAGGAGAGGAGGGATCCAGGAGAGAGGAATTCCAGCCCGGATCCACCCGGGACAGGAGAGGAGAGATCCAGGAGAGAGGAATTCCAGCCCGGATCCACCCGGGACAGGAGAGGAGAGATCCAGGGGGGAGGAATTCCAGCCCGGATCCACCCGGGACAGGAGAGGAGAGATCCAGGGGGAGGAATTCCAGCCCGGATCCACCCGGGACAGGAGAGGAGGGACCCAGGAGAGAGGGAATTCCAGCCCGGATCCACCCGGGACAGGAGAGGAGAGATCCAGGGGGCGGAATTCCAGCCCGGATCCACCCGGGACAGGAGAGGAGGGATCCAGAGGGAGGAATTCCAGCCCGGATCCACCCGGGACAGGAGAGGAGGGATCCAGGAGAGAGGAATTCCAGCCCGGATCCACCCGGGACAGGAGAGGAGAGATCCAGGAGAGAGGAATTCCAGCCCGGATCCACCCGGGACAGGAGAGGAGAGATCCAGGGGGAGGAATTCCAGCCCGGGATCCACCCGGGACAGGAGAGGGAGGGATCCAGGGGGAGGAATTCCAGCCCGGGATCCACCCGGGACAGGAGAGGAGGGATCCAGGGGGAGGAACTCCAGCCCGGATCCACCCGGGACAGGAGAGGAGAGAGATCCAGAGGGAGCGGAATTCCAGCCCGGATCCACCCGGGACAGGAGAGGAGGGACCCAGGAGAGGAATTCCAGCCCGGATCCACCCGGGACAGGAGAGGAGGGATCCAGGGGGAGGAATTCCAGCCCGGATCCACCCGGGACAGGAGAGGAGAGATCCAGGGGAGGAATTCCAGCCCGGATCCACCGGGAGAGCGGCGCTGGAGTGCGGGGAAGCTGGAGGACCTGGTGGGTGCCACCCGCGGGGACAGTCGGGGACCCTCGGGGACATTTAAGGGACCCTCAAGGGACATTTGGGGAAAAGGCGCGCCACCGCGCGGGTTTGGGCAGAATTTGGCCGAAATCGCGGGGGGTTCGGTTCAGGATTTCAATCCAGAGCCCGCGTTTTCCCACCGCCTTTTCCCGAGATTGTGATTTAAAATCCCCGCTTGGATTTGGGGCGGCGGATTCCGGCTGGGAAATCCTGAGCTCCTCTCGCTCCCGCAGCTGCAAGATCTGAAAAATGAGCTGGAGAAGAGGGCAGGCGAAAAAAAACGCCGAGGTTTCCCGGGCGGACACGGCAGGGCGCAGGGCAGGAGGAGAAAGAATCAGCAGCCGGTGAGGGGAATTCTCCCCGGTTTGAGCCTGAAAAGATTTTTAAAAAAGGAATTAAATCCCCATGGGAGGCTGGAGGTTCCCTGCGTCCCCAAAATTGGCTTTGCTGCGGTTTGGGGGTCTCGGGCTGAGCTGCCTCTCCTCTCTCTCCCCAGGATGTGAAAAGCTCCATCAGCAGGTTCACGTGGCCTCGCTGGAAATCCATTCCGGGAGTTTTTCCCGATTCGAGCGCGAGGAACTCGCTCGAGGCTCATCCTCCATCGCCTTTGGGATGCGCTGATCCACGCGGAAATCTCAAAATAATACAAAGTTCTTGGCTCTTCTCTCCAGCCCAGTCCTCCCCAAAAAATTTCTTCCTTCCTCATTTAAAAAAAAAAAAAAAAAAAAAAAATTAATCCATCAAGGAAATCTGGCTGTTGATCTCCCGCATTTCCAAGGGAGGGCAGAAATTAAAACCCAACATCCCAGCAGCATCGCTGGTGGCTCGAAACCCTCCCCTGGTCGTGCTGAGAAGTGTCGGGGATGTTTTTCTGGTTTTATGTAATTTTTATTTATTTTTATTATCATTCCAGGTGTGGGAAAGTGACTTTCCAGCTGCCCCTGGAGGCGGCTGAGGGGCTGGAAGAGCGAGTTTGTCACTTCTCGTGGAGGAGCAGCGCCCTGAAGGAAACCCTGAGGAAGCTCCGAGGTACCCAGCGGGAGAAAAACAAATTTAAAAACAAACTTAAACAGCGTTTTGGGAGAGCTGGACGAGCTGAGCTGCCCTTCCCCCGTCCCGGATAAAAACTGGGATAGAAACCTTGCAGGGAGAAGCGGGGGTGGAGGAGAGGAAGGGAAAAAAAAATTTCTGGCGTGAGGAAAAGAGAGATAATTCGAAAATCGGGGTGACCCGGGGAGGTTTTGCATTAATTTGATTTATTTCGGCCCAGCCAGCCGGGCAGACTCGGCTCATTTTCCTCCCACCTCGCCTCTCCCCTCCCTCTCCTCGGTTCATTTTTCTGTGTTTCTGTGCCGCTGTTGCTGTGGGTTTTTTGGGGTGAAACTCGGCTTTTTCTGCCTCAGGGGCTGCACTTCCCACAAAAATTGTGGGGCGGCTTTTAGTTGTCCCATGGCCCCTGTGGGTCATTCCCAGCGGGAACACCCTGCGCTGGGGAGTCACCCCAATTTGGGGGGTTGATGGTGGCCCAGGTGGCCCCTAGAGGGGGATCCAGGCTAAGAGGGGGTCTGGCCTAAGAGGGGGGTCCATCCAAAAGGAGAGGGGTCCATCCCAAATTTGGGGTTCATCCCAAAGGGGGGTCCATCCCAAAAGCAGGTCAATCCCAAATTTGGAGTCCATCCCACAAAGGGGGGGGGAGTCCATCCCAAAGCGGGGGATCCATCCCAAAAGGAGAAGGGTCCATCCCAAGGGAGGGTCCATCCCAAGGGAGGGTCCATCCCAAATTTGGGGCGCATCCCAAGATGGGTCCATCCCAGAATGGGTCCATCCCAAATTTGGGGTCCATCCCAAGATGGGTCCATCTCAAGATGGGTCCATCCCAAATTTGGGGTCCATCCCAAGATGGGTCCATCCCAAGATGGGTCCATCCCAAAATGGGTCCATCCCAAATTTGGGGCGCATCCCAAGATGGGTCCATCCCAAATTTGGGGCGCATCCCAAGGGAGGGTCCATCCCAGAATGGGTCCATCCCAAATTTGGGGCGCCTCCCAAGATGGGTCCATCCCAAATTTGGGGGAGCATCCCAAGATGGGTCCATCCCAAATTTGGGGAGCATCCCAAGATGGGTCCATCCCAGAATGGGCCCATCCCAAATTTGGGGCGCATCCCAAGATGGGTCCATCCCAAAATGGGTCCATCCCAAATTTGGGGGTCCATCCCAAATTTGGGGTCCATCCCAAGGGAGGGTCCATCCCAAAATGGGTCCATCCCAAATTTGGGGCGCATCCCAGGATGGGTCCATCCCAAGATGGGTCCATCCCAAGGGAGGGCCCATCCCAAATTTGGGGCGCATCCCAAGATGGGTCCATCCCAAGATGGGTCCATCCCAAATTTGGGGCGCCTCCCAAGATGGGTCCATCCCAGAATGGGTCCATCCCAAATTTGGGGCGCATCCCAGGATGGGTACATCCCAAAATGGGTCCATCCCAAGATGGGTCCATCCCAAAAATGGGTCCATCCCAAGATGGGTCCATCCCAAGGAGGGTCCATCCCAAAATGGGTCCATCCCAAATTTGGGGCGATCCCAAGATGGGTCCATCCCAAATTTGGGGTCCATCCCAAGGGAGGGTCCATCCCAAAATGGGTCCATCCCAAATTTGGGGCGCATCCCAAGATGGGTCCATCCCAAATTTGGGGCGCATCCCAAGGGAGGGTCCATCCCAGAATGGGTCCATCCCAAATTTGGGGGCGCCTCCCAAGATGGGTCCATCCCAAATTTGGGGGGCGCATCCCAAGATGGGTCCATCCCAAATTTGGGGCGCATCCCAAGGGAGGGTCCATCCCAGAATGGGTCCATCCCAAATTTGGGGGAGCCTCCCAAGATGGGTCCATCCCAAATTTGGGGGGCTAGCATCCCAAGATGGGTCCATCCCAAATTTAGAGCATCCCAAGATGGGTCCATCCCAGAATGGGCCCATCCCAAATTTGGGGCGCATCCCAAGATGGGTCCATCCCAAAATGGGTCCATCCCAAATTTGGGGGTCCATCCCAAATTTGGGGTCCATCCCAAGGGAGGGTCCATCCCAAAATGGGTCCATCCCAAATTTGGGCGCATCCCAGGATGGGTCCATCCCAAAATAGGGTCCATCCCAAATTTGGGGTCCATCCCAAATTTGGGGTCCATCCCAAGGGAGGGTCCATCCCAAAATGGGCCCATCCCAAATTTGGGGCGCATCCCAAGATGGGTCCATCGAACTGCTGTTCCATCCCAAATCCGAGTAGCCCTCGCCCCGCCCGCAGCTGCAGTGACCCTGGACCGGACACGCGGCACTCCCGAGCTCGAGGTGTCGGCGGGCGAGGAAGCGCTGGGCGGCGCTGGGCCGCAGCCAGGGCTCCCTGCCGGACTTCGCCCGGAAGCGCTCGACTACTGGCCCTTCGTGCTGGGCCAGCAGCGCCGCCGCCCGGGCCGCCACTGCTGGGACGTGGACGTGGGCTGAGGGGCGGCGACTGGGCCGTGGGGGTGGCCCGCGAGTCGGTGCGGAGGAAGGGGCGGCTGAGCCTGAGCCCGCAGGGCGGGATCTGGGGGCTGGAGCGCTGGGGGGGCAGCTGCGGGCTGACCGCTAGCGCAGGGCGACCAGCTGGCGCCCAGCTGGCCCCGCTGCCTTGGCCGCGCACGCTGGCCAGCGCAGGGTCAGCGTGCACCTGGACTGCGGGCGTGGCTCGGTGGCGCTTTTTTGGACGCCGAGGGCGCGAGGGGCGTCCCTGTTCGTGTTCTGCATGCGGCCTTGGCGGGGGAGGGGCTGCGGCCCTGGCTCTGGGTGGTGGGGCGCGGTCGCAGCTGTCGCCTGTGTCCCTGAGAGGGGCCCGAAAGTGGCCCGAAAGTGTCCCAAAAGTGTCCCGAAAGTGTCCCAAAAGTGTCCCGAAGTGGCCGGAAAGTGTCCCGAAACTGGCGCAAAAGTGTCCCCAAAGTGTCCCAAATGTGTCCCGAAAGTGGCCCGAAAGTGTCCCAAATGTGTCCCAAAAGTGGCTCGAAAGTGTCCCGAAAGTGTCCCGAAAGTGTCCCGAAAGTGGCCCCAAAGTGTCCCAAAAGTGTCCCGAAAGTGTCCCGAAAGTGTCCCGAAAGTGGCCCCAAAGTGTCCCGAAAGTGTCCCAAAAGTGTCCCGAAAGTGTCCCGAAAGTGGCCCGAAAGTGGCCCGAAAGTGGCCCGAAAGTGTCCCGAAAGTGTCCCGAAAGTGGCCGGAAAGTGGCCCGAAAGTGTCCCGAAAGTGTCCCTAAAAAGTGTCCCTTGTGCCCCTGAGAGTGGCCCAAAAGTGTCCTTGGTGTCCCTAAAAGAAGTGACCCTGAAAGTGTCCCTGGTGTCCCTGAAAGTGTCCCTAAAAATGTCCTGTGTCCATAAAAAATGTCCCTGCTCTCCTGTGGCCCTGTGTCCTGTGCCCCTAAAAGCGTCCCTAGAAGTGTCCCCGGTGTCCCTAAAACTGTCCCTGAAAAATGTCCCTGAAAAGTGCCCCTGAAAGTGTCCCGAGTGTCCTTGAAATTGCCCCTGAAAGTGTCCCTGAAAAATGACACCTGGAAAACGGGAAAAATCGAGATGGAAAGGGAAATGACCCCCTGATCCCACCGAGCCGCCCACTTCCAAACCAAGGGCTCCAAGTCACTTCCTTTCACATTTTTTCCTCGTTTTTTCCACATTTTTTCACGTTTTTTCAGCCTTTCCCCAACCCCCAATGGGTGGAATCTCCCTAAAGCCGCCGTTTTCCCCCCGGAAAAGGCGACTGGGTCTGTGGGTTCTGCGATTTATCTCATTAATAATAATTAATAAAAAGTTGTGGGCTGGATTAAACAAAATGGGGTTTAATCAAACAAAATAGGGATTAATTTAAAAAATGGGGTTTGACCAAGCAAAATGGGGATTAATCAATCAAACAAAATGGGGTTTGATTAAACAAAATTCCAGCTCCCTCTCGACATCCAGGAGTAGCAAAGATCAGAGAAGAAATTAAAACAAGTAAAAGTTGGGTTTTTACATCATCCAAAGTCGGAGGAGAGGGGAGGAAAGGGGTTGGGGCGGCGCAGGACGGGGCGGGACCGACGCCGGCCCGAGATTTGGGGTGACAGCTCGGGACAGCGGGGGGCGCCGGGAATGGGGGAAACCCCCCGGATTTGGGGTGGCAGCTCGGGACAGCGGGCACGGGTCCCTGGGGGCTCCGGGAGTGGGTGAAACCCCCCGGATTTGGGGTGACAGCTCGGGAATGGGTTAAACCCCCCGGATTTGGGGTGACAGTTCGGGCACAGGTCCCTGGGGGCAATGGGAATGGGTGAAACCCCCGGGATTTGGGGTGACAGCTCGGGAATGGGTGAAACCCCCGGATTTGGGGGGCTCAGGGGCACAGCGCCAGCCGCGAGCCCTCGCCCCACACCAGGAACCAGGGCCGCGCTCTCCGCCCCGCGAACGCGGCCGCCGGGAAGGCGAAGATGAGGCTCCTCCGGTCCGCGTCGAAAAACGCCACCTGGCCGCGCTCGTAGTCCAGGACCACCCGCACCGTGCCGGGGGCGCGGCCCGGGCGCAGCGGGATGCGCTCCTGCGAGGTGAGAGCCCAGAACTGGCCCTGGCAGCGCCCCATGGACCAGAGCGCCCAGCCGGGGCTGCCGGGGGTCCCTGCCCCGCTCCCGGGGGTCTCAGCTCCGCTCCCGAGTGTCCCTTCCCCACTCCCGGGGGTCTCCAGCGCCACCCCCAGGGCCCAGGACCCCTCGGGTGCCACCCGCACGTCCCAGCAGCGCCGCCCGGCGGTGACGCCCTCGCGGCCGAGCACCGAGGGGTCGGGGCCGGGCTCGGGCTCGGGCTCGGGCTCGGGTTCGGGTTCGGGCTCGGGTTCGGCTCTGGGTTCGGGTTCGGGTCCCAGTTCGAATCCCGGTTCCGGTCCCAGTTCGGGTCCCGGTTCGGGTCCCAGTTCGGCTCGGGTCCCGGTTCGGTCCCAGTTCGGCTCCGGGTTCGGGTTCCGGTCCCAGTTCGGGTCCCGGTTCCGGTCCCAGTTCTGCTCCGGGTTCGGGTCCCAGTTCGGGTTCCGGTTCCGGTCCCAGTTCGGCTCCGGGGTCGGGTCCCGGTTCGGGCCGGTCCCGGTTCGGTTCCCAGCTGACGCTGCTCCCGTCGGGCGCCACGCGGAGCTGCGGGTGGGCGGTGCGGGGGTCCAGGGTCACGGGCACTGCGAGGGGGAGGGTTCATGGATCCGGCCTTCATCCCGCCCTCATCATCATCATCATCATCATCATCATCATCATCCTCCTCCTTCATCATCCCTTCATCCCGCCCTCATCATCATCATCATCATCATCATCATCATCATCATCATCCTCCTGCATCATCCCTTCATCCCGCCCTCATCATCATCATCATCATCATCCTCCTTCATCACCCTCCCTTCATCATCATCCTCCCTTCGTCCCGCCCTCATCATCCTCCTTCATCATCCTCATCCTCCTTCACCATTCTCCCTTCATCATCCCTCCTTCATCCCGCCCTCATCATCATCATCATCATCATCATCATCATCATCATCATCATCATCCTTCATCATCATCATCATCCTTCATCACCCTCCCTTCATCATCATCCTCCCTTCGTCCCGCCCTCATCATCCTCCTTCATCATCCTCATCCTCCTTCACCATTCTCCCTTCATCATCCTCCCTCCTTCATCCCGCCCTCATCATCCTCCCATCCCGGACTCCACTTTTCTCGGGCAGCTCGAACACCAGGAGGTCTGAAAAAAGGGGAGAAATTATTTTCGTTGATATAAAATTTTACTGGTGTAAAATGCGGAGATAACTAAACTAACTAAAATAACTAAACTAACAAAAATAAACTAAATAACTAAACTAAACTAACTAAAATAACTGAATTAACTAAACTAACTAAAGTAACTGCAATAAGACACAGCCCGTGCTCTAAGGAAGCAAACACGATTCACGATCGCACACATAAGTAATAATTGTAATGCACATAAAATCAATCCAATTTATATCTAAAATAAATTAATTGATCTCTTCAGCCCCTTAGCGCTCCCGGTACCTCGGATTCGCCTCAGCGCTCTCCTCCAGGGGAAGGTTTTCCTCCCTGAAGCTGGATTCTCGCTCTCAGCGCCCGGGGAGCGGCGGCTAGCGAGGGGCTCCTCCTGCCCGAGGCTGGAGGCCGGAGGACGGAATTGAGGAATCCCAGGAGTTCCAGGAGTTCCCGATCCCGGGAATTCCCATGAGACGAGTTTTGGGGGATCGGGTCAGGCCCCTCCATCGGGGATTTGGCCACAAATTGGCCAAAAAAATCCCCAAAAAACCAAATTGGCCGCAAAAACCCGAAAATTCGGTGTCTGAATGAGGCCAAGACCGAGATCCCAGCCCGGGGCGGGAGGAGATCGGGAAATCCCAAATCCCAGATCCCAAATCCCAAACCCCAAATCCCGAATCCCAGATCCCAAATCCCAAACCCCAAATCCCAGATCCCAAATCCCAACCCCCAAATCTCAAATCCCAAATCCCAAATCCCAAACCCCAAATCCCGAATCCCGAAACCCAAATCCCAGATCCCAAACCCCAGATCCCAAATCCCAAACCCCCAAATCCCGAATCCCAAATCCCGAATCCCAAATCCCGAATCCCAAACCCCCAAACCCCCAAATCCCAGATCCCAAACCCCCAAACCCCCAAATCCCAGATCCCAGATCCCAGATCCCAAATCCCAAATCCCGAATCCCGAATCCCAAATCCCAAATCCCAAACCCCAAATCCCAGACCCCAAATCCCAAATCCCGAATCCTGAATCCCAAACCCCAAACCCCAAACCCCAAATCCCGAATCCCAGATCCCAGATCCCAGATCCCAGATCCCAAACCCCAAACCCCAAACCCCAAATCCCGAATCCCGCCCGTACCTGCTCAAGGTGCCGCTGAGGTCCTGGAAGGGAGAGAAAGGACTCGGTGAATTTCCCACAAACCACAGGGACGGATTTTTTGGGACCCCCAGAGACCCCCGAGATCCCCCCGGCAGTGACCCCCCCGGGCCCGGCGGCTGCAGGAGGGTCCTGGCAGGTCACCTCGCAGGAAAATCCTGGCAGGTCACTGCAGGAAGGTCCTGGCAGGTCACTGCAGGAAGGTTCTGGCAGGTAACTGCAGGAAGGTCCTGGCAGGTCACTGCAGGAGGGTCCTGGCAGGTCACTGCAGGAAGGTCCTGGCAGGTTACCCGCAGGGAAGGTCCTGGCAGGTCACTGCAGGAAAGGTCCTGGCAGGTTACCCACAGGAGGGTCCTGGCAGCTCACCCATAGGAAGGTCCTGGCAGGTCACTGCAGGAGGGTCCCTGGCAGGTCACTGCAGGAGGGTCCTGGCAGGTCACTGCAGGAGGGTCCTGGCAGCTCACCCACCAGGAAGGTCCTGGCAGGTCACTGCAGGAGGGTCCTGGCAGGTCACTGCAGGAGGGTCCTGGCAGGTCACTGCAGGAGGGTCCTGGCAGCTCACCCGCAGGAAGGTCCTGGCAGGTCACTGCAGGAGGGTCCTGGCAGGTCACTGCAGGAGGGTCCTGGCAGGTGACTCCAGGAGGGTCCTGGCAGCTCACCCGCAGGAAGGTCCTGGCAGGTCACTGCAGGAGGGTCCTGGCAGGTCACTGCAGGAGGGTCCCTGGCAGGTGACTCCAGGAGGGTCCTGGCAGCTCACCCGCAGGAAGGTCCTGGCAGGCTGCTCGCACTTCTCCTCCAGCTCCCGGGCGCGCGCCTCCAGCCGGGGAGATCTCCCCGGGTCAGGCCCGTCGCGGTTTCCCTCGTGCGCGCCGCCGATGTCGCGCTCCAGGCGCCACCAGCCGCGCCAGGCGGAGCCGCGCCAGCTCCTCCAGGGCGAGCAGCAGCTCCCGGGAGTGGGACAGGATCCTCGTCCGCTCCGCCTCGCACTCCTCCTGCGGGCGGCAGCGCTGCTGGCGCGGAGCGGGAGCCAGGGACGATCCCCCCCCCAAAAAAATCCATCGGGGGACCCCCACCCCTCCTCTCCAGAGCGCTTACCAAATAGTCCCGGATTCTCCTCATTTCAGCCTCCCGCAGCTCCAGGAGCTTGTCTCTCTCGTCCTTCAGGGTTTGCAGCCGAGCCTGGATTTGCTCCTGAGGGAAAGAAAAATAATTTTTATTTCCGCGTTTCTCCGAGGTGGGGACAGCTTCAAACCCTCGCTGTGGGCAGGCGGTGGGGAGCGAGCAGCTCCGCTTCTCCTCCCGCTCCGGGAAAACATTCCCGCTCCGGGAAAAGGTTCCCGGCTCCAGGAAAACATTCCCGCTCCGGGAAAACATTCCCGCTCCTGGAAAACATTCCCGCTCCAGGAAAACACTCCCGCTCCAAGAAAACAAACATTCCCGCTCCAAGAAAACATCCCCGCTCCTGGAAAACATTCCCGCTCCGGGAAAACATTCCCGCTCCGGGAAAACATTCCCGCCCCAGGAAAACATTCCCGCTCCAAGAAAACAAACATTCCCTCTCCAGGAAAACATTCCCGCTCCTGGAAAAGATTCCCGCTCCTGGAAAAGATTTGGGGGTTGCCTGGAGTGGGGCAGGGCTGGGACCGCGAGCGGGGACGGGGCTGGAGGAGCAGAACAGCGAGAGCAGAACCGGGGCGCGTGTGCTCCTGTGATCTTCATCAGGAGCCCCCAGACATCCCTTCTCACGATTCTTGTTACGATTAATCAATAATTCTATCCGATTACCGAACAATCATCACATTTAACAATCGTGTTATTCATCATACGGCGGTTTCCAGGTTCAGACAAAGCTCAGCTTTCGTTCCCGGCCCCACCGGCCCCAGCCTTCCTCTCCAGCCCTTGTGCGCAATTCCCGGGATTTTAGGAGCGGTTTAACCCCTTCCTGCCCGTACCTTGTAGCGGCGGGCGGCCTCGGGCAGCGGCAGCAGGGTGTGGGCGCGGTGCGCGCGGGACTCGCGGCAGATCCCGCACAGCGCGGCCGCGTCCTCCCGGCAGAAAACCTCCAGCGGCTCCCGGTGCCGCCGGCAGCCTTCCTCCTCCTCATCGTCCTCCTCCTCCTCCTCCTCCCGCGCCTGCCCCCGGCTCAGCCGCCGGGCGAGCTCCAGCACCGCCGCCAGCTCGGGGCTCGGGCGGAGGCTCCGCTCCGGGGCCGCGTCCCGGCACCGCGGGCACGCGAACGCGCCCGTGGGCCACTCCCAGCGGCGCTCGATGCACGCGCGGCAGAAGTGGTGGCCGCAGTGGATGGACACGGGGTCCCGGAAGAATTCCCGGCAGATGGGGCAGGAGGCCTCGCCCGGCAGCGCGTCCATGCCCGCGGGGCTGCGGGGCTGCGGGCGAGGCGGGGCGGGAGGGGCGGGCGGCGGCCAAAATCCGCTGGGCGGTGGCCAAACCCCCCTGGGGGTGGCCAAGCCCCTCCCGGCCTCGCCCCCCGGGCGGTGGCCAAACCCCTCGGGCAGTGGCCAGACCCCCCTAGGGATGGCCAAGCCCCTCCCTGCTGTGCCCCCCGGGCGGTGGTCAAACCCCTCGGGCGGTGGCCAAACCCCTCCCGGCCGAGCCCCCCGGGCCGCGCCGAGCCCCCCCGGAATTCCCGGGGTCCGCAGCCCGGAGAGGAGCGGGATTGGGAAGGGGATTCCGGGGTGAGACCCCGCGGAACGGGGGTGGGAGTTCCTGCCCGGAGAATCAGGGCCTGATTTCCAGGATTTCCAGCCCGAATAATTCCTTTATCTGCCGGATGCCTCGAGAGCAAGAGCGGCGAAAAACCCGGCCCTTTTCCTGGCTATGTTTAGATCTTAAAATGTTACTTATTTAGATTATTTTAATGTAGGGTTTTTTAAATTAATTTAGGTTTCTTAAAATGCGGATTAAAAATTGATTTTTTTCTCTCTTTTTTTAATTCGGATTTTTTTATTTTGAATATTTTTTTTTAATTCAAATTTTAAGAAAACTTTATTGAGGTATTTCTTCCCTGGAAGGCTGAGGTTGCTCCCAGTTCTGGATCCACCTGCACCTTAAAGCAATTGAACAAAATCCTGCAGAGAGAAACTTCGATTACTGATTTTCCTTTCCTCTGGCACTGGACAAATCTCTCCTTGTCCGTTCAACCCGAGCCTCCAGCTCGCTCTTGAGCCCGCGGCCGGGGGGAATTCACGGCGACTAAATCTGGTTAATCAAGGAGGGAAATTGCTCGGAAAGGGGGATCTTGATCCATCCCAACTCCCCGCACCCCCCGATAAATTAACCTTAGCCCCAAATTAGCCCAAAAAAAAAAAAGTGTTTTGAGCACGAAGCCGCCCCCCAGGTTTCGCTCTGAGTGTTCCGAGCTCCGGAACCCCAAAAAACTCCCGCGCAGAATTAACGGCGGGTGAGTTTTAGACCAATTTCCTCAAAAAAGAAAAAAGAAAATAATAAAAAAAGCATCACTTCGGTGCCACGAGCGAGTTCCGGTGGCCTCGGCGCTCGGGGGGCTCCGAGCGGTCCAGGGGGGCTCTCGGAACAAAGGAAAGTTAAAAATAGGAAAGTCTGTGGTCGGCGGCTCAGCCCCGAGCCGTGAGAGAAACGATTTCCTGTGCAAAAGGAGAAGTGAGAGGAACAATAAATGCGTTTTTAAATAAAATGTTCGTAGCTGCACGTACGGGGCTGGGGGGGCTGGGGGTGCGGTCCGGTGCTAACCCGGTATCAAATCCGGTACCAAACCCGGAATTATTAGAGGTGGTACTAAACCCAGTATTAGAGCCGGTGCCAAACCCGGTGCCAAAGAATCCAGTACCAAACCCGGTATCAAATCCGGTACCAAACCCGGTATTAGAGCTGGTACTAAACTCGGTATCAGAGCTGGTACCAAACCCGGTATTAAATCCGGTGCCAAATCTGGTGTTAGAGCCGGTGCTAAACCCGGTATCAGCGCTGGTACCAAATCCGGTATTAGAGCCCGGACCAAATAACCCGCTGCCAAACCCGGAATTAGAGCCGGTGCCAAACCCGTTATTAGAGCCGGTACCAAACCCGGTGCCAAAGAATCCATACCAAACCCGGTATTAAATCCGGTGCCAAACTCAGTATTGAAGTCGGTACCAAACCCGGTATCAGAGCTGGTACCAAACTCGGTATCAGAGCCCGGGCTAAACAACCCGGTGCCAAACCCGGTATTAGAGCCGGTGCCAAACCCGGTATTAAATCCGGTGCCAAATCCGGTGTTAGAGCCGGTGCTAATCCCGGTGTTAGAGTCGGTGCTAAACCCGGTATTACAGCCGGTACCAAACAACCCGATACCAAACCCGGTATTAGAGCCGGTACCAAACAACCCGATACCAAACCCGGTATTAGAGCCGGTGCCAAACCCGGTATTAGAGCCGGTACCAAACCCGGTACTAGAGGCCGTCCTAAGCCCGGTATTAGAGTCGGGCCAGTCCTGAACACTCCCTGGCCACGCCCGGCGCCAAGCCCGGCTCATCTCAGCAGCGAATCCGCTCCGCTCGCTCTCGGCTCAGCCCCGGGCCCGCGGCACCTGCGGGAGGCGGAGCGGCCGCGGGGGAAGAGCGGAACCGGCCCGGTCCTGGTCCCGGTTCTGAGCAGGAGGCGGAGCGGCAGCGGGGGAAGAGCGGAACCGGCCCGGTCCCGGTCCTGGTCCCGGTTCTGAGCAAGAGGCGGAACGGCCGCGAGGGAAGAGCGGAACCGGCCCGGTCCTGGTCCCGGTTCTGAGCAGGAGGCGGAACGGCCGCGGGGGAAGAGCGGAACCGGCCCGAGCCCGGTCCCGGTTCTGAGCAGGAGGCGGAACGGCCGCGAGGGAAGAGCGGAACCGGTCCCGGTCCCGGTTCTGAGCAGGAGGCGGAACGGCCGCGGGGGAGAAGCGGAACCGGCCCGAGCCCGGTCCGGTCCCGGTTCTGAGCAGGAGGCGGAACGGCCGCGGGGGAGAAGCGGAACCGTCCCGATTCCGTTCCCGGTGCCGGTCCCGGTGCCGGTCCCGGTTCTGGGCAGGAAGCGGAGCGGCCGCGGGGGAAAAGCGGAACGGCCCTGGTCCCGTTCCCGGTGCCGGTCCCGGTGCCGGTCCCGGTGCCGGTCCCGGTTCTGAGCAGGAGGCGGAGCGGCCGCGGGGGAGAAGCGGAACGGCCCTGGTCCCGTTCCCGTTCCCTGTCCCGGTGCCGGTCCCGGCATGGCCCAGCCGCGCTCCCTCCGCGCCGAGGCCTCGTGCCCGCTGTGCCGCGGCCTCTTCCAGGATCCCGTGTCCATCCACTGCGGCCACAACTTCTGCCGCGCCTGCATCGAGCGCCGCTGGGCGCGCTCCCGCGGCAGCCTGGCGTGCCCGCGCTGCGGGGCCGCGGCCCCGGAGCGGAGCCTGCGGCCCAACCGGGAGCTGGCGGCGCTGATCCGCGCGGCGCAGCGGCTCAGCCTGCCCGCGGAGCCCGGGCCGCGCTGCCCGCGGCACGGCGAGCCGCTGAAGCTGTTCTGCGAGCACGAGCGCAGCCCCGTGTGCCGCCGCTGCCGCCGCTCCCCGCCGCACCGGCAGCACCCCGCCGTGCCCATCGAGGAGGCGGCGCAGGAGAGGAAGGTGCGGGCCGGGGGCTGGGAGGGGGAGACGGGGGGGAGGAGGAGGAGGAGGAGGAGGAGGATGAAGATGAGCAGGATGAGGATGAGGATGAGGATGAGGATGAGGAGGATGAGGAGGAGGAGGAGGATGAGGATGAACAGGATGAAGATGAGCAGGATGAGGATGAGGATGAAGATGAGGATGAGGATGAGGATGAGGATGAGGATGAGGATGAGGATGAGGGATGAGGATGAGGATGAGGATGAGGATGAGGATGAGGAGGGAGGATGAGGGAGGAGGAGGGAGGAGGGAGGAGGAGGAGGATGAAAATGAGGATGAGGATGAGGATGAGGATGAGGATGAGGATGAGGATGAGGATGAGGATGAGGGATGAGGAGGAGGATGAGGAGGGAGGAGGAGGAGGGAGGATGAGGAGGATGAGGAGGATGAGGATGAACAGGATGAAGATGAGCAGGATGAGGATGAGGATGAAGATGAGCAGGATGAGGCTGAGGATGAGGAGGAGGATGATGATGAGGATGAGGATGAGGATGAGGAAGATGAGGATGAGGATGAGGATGAGGATGAGGCTGAGGATGAGGATGAGGATGATGATGAGGATAAGGATGAGGAGGATGAGGATGATGATGAGGATGAAGATGAGCAGGATGAGGCTGAGGATGAGGATGAGGATGAGGATGAGGATGAGGATGAGGATGAGGGATGAGGATGAGGGAAGATGAGGATGAGGGATGAGGATGAGGATGAGGCTGAGGATGAGGAGGAGGATGATGATGAGGATAAGGATGAGGAGGATGAGGAGGAGGATGAGGATGAAGATGAGCAGGATGAGGCTGAGGATGAGGATGAGGATGAGGGATGAGGATGAGGATGAGGATGAGGGATGAGGAAGATGAGGATGAGGATGAGGATGAGCGGGATGAAGATGAGCAGGATGAGGCTGAGGGATGAGGATGAGGATGAGGGAGGAGGATGATGATGAGGATAAGGATGAGCAGGATGAGGATGAGGATAAGGATGAGGAGGATGAGGAGGAGGATGAGGATGAAGATGAGCAGGATGAGGCTGAGGCTGAGGATGATGATGAGGATGAGGATGAGCAGGATGAGGCTGAGGACAGGTGAGCGAGGCTTTCCTTGCCGAGGCGTGGATTTTTTTTCTCCGCTGTTCGTTGGCCTCCGTGCCCATCGAGGAGGCGGCGCAGGAGCGCAGGGTGGGACGGGGCGGGTGTGCCCGGGGTGGAGGAGGAGGAGGAGGAGGGTGAGGAGGAGGAGGGTGAGGAGGGCAGGTGAGTCAGGTTTCCCTCGCCTTGGATTTTTTTTCTCCGCGTCCTGTCGGTGTCGCCGCGCTCCCCGCGCCCCGGGATGGAAACACCGGGACCGGGACCGGGACCGGGACCGGGACCCACCCGCTGCTTCTGCCCCGCGCAGGAGGAGCTCCAGGCCCAGGCGCGGGTCCTCAGGGACAGGAGGGAGAGGATGGAGGGGCTGAAGGCGGCGGAGGAAGCAAGAAGCCTGGACTTGCTGGTGAGTGACGCCGCGGGATGGATGCTGGGGCGCACCTGAGTTACCTGCGCCCTCACGGGGAGGAATTCCTGCCCGGGATCCGACCCGAACCTGGATTTCACCGGGTTACTGCTCACATTCCCGGATCCCCCATTAACAGAGGGAAAACGGGAATCGCCCGATCCTCTCTGCCTTGTTTTCCCCGCCGTTCATGGGTTCATTTCGCATCTTCCCTCGTCCAAAGGTCTGGAGCCTTTGGGTGCAAAGTTTGCCGGCCGTGAGAAAATGCTTCGCCAGCAATCCCCGCCCAGAATTGGAAAAAAAAAAAAAAATTAAAAAAAAAATTGGGGAAAAAAATTTTAAAATTGGGAAAACGAGTCGTGATTCTCCCCAGACCGGGGATTTGTGGCGGTGACAAACCCCCTGATCCCCCCGCTGCAGGAGCGCGTGGCCGCGGAGCGGGAGCGGGTGCGGTGCGGGGTGCGGGAGCTGCAGCAGCTGCTGGCGGGGCAGGAGCGGCTCCTGCTGGCGCGGCTGGCCGAGCTGGAGCGGGAGCTGCTGCGGCGGCAGGAGCGCAGCGTCCGCCGCCTCTCGGAGCGCATCGCCGCCCTGGGCCGGCAGATCCGCCGGCTGGAGGAAAAGTGCGAGCAGCCGCCCTGGGAGCTGCTGCAGGTGAGAGCTGGAGAGCCCCGGGCCGCCTGCGGGGCCACCTGCGGGGCCGCCTGTGGGGCCACCGGGGCGAACAGACCCTAAACAGCCCCGGGAGGGGCTCACAGGGCGCCTGGACCGCAGCAGGGACACCTCAGATCAGGCAGCGCTTTCCCAACCCCCGTCCAACCCCGAGATACAAAAACTCCTCTTAGAACCTTTTATTTCCCCTCTAAATTGTTCCCTTCGGTGCCCACGAAGCAATCCCAGCTGCCTGTTCACCTGTCCAGGTGAGCCCCCCAAGCCCCTGTGCACAGCAGGAGGACACCAGCGCTCCCCTGGCCCCGAGGTCGCCACCAAAGTCCCCGCCCGAGCCCAGCTCGGGGCTGGGCGTCACCCCGGGTTCGCTAATTAAGCAATCAAATATCAACAGATGCAAACATTCAAATGCCTGGATATTCAAACAGCCAAATATTCAAACAGCCAGATATTCAAACAGCCAAACATTCAGTCACGTACCCAAATTAGCAGAGGGGCTCATTAGCAGCGCCACGCCCATCCTGCCGGTAGCCCAAGTGCTCACCCGGGTTCCCGCAGAGCCAGAATCGCCCCTTGAGCCCCGCCAGCGCCCCGGGGCCACCCCGGAGCCCCCCCGGTTGCCCACCCGCGCTCTGGCCCCTCTGATCCGCGTCTCTCTCCCCGCAGGACAGCACGGACATCCCCAGCAGGTTCGTGGCTCCTCTCCCGCGCCCCTGCCGCGCTCCTGTCCTTTGTCCCCGCGGCCGGGGGGGCTCCAGAGCCCCAACAGTCGGTGACAGGACACGGCCAGGACACCACGGAACTCCAGTTTGGTGCTGGGGGTGAAGGCGCCTGAAAACCTCCCTGCTCCTGGAGGGGCGAGCTCTTCCTCCCCAGCTGTCAACGCCAGGGAGCCAGCAGCTGAAAGGGTTAAATTGGGAGGGAATCCCGCACCCTTCAGCAGAGCTGCCTGTGTCCCCTCGGGACGGGGAGGCGGGAAGGAGGAAAGTGGGCAAGGAATGCGATTTTTATTTCCACCGGGAGAAAATCTTCCCCGTCAGAGGCTCCTCAGCCGTGGCTGGGTCAGCAAATGTTCTCCTTGATGAGGGGCAGATCCCAAAAAACTCCCGAAAAACCCGAGAGGAATGGGATTATAAAATCCTGGAAAGTTTCTTATTTCCGTGGAGAAAATCTCCCCGTCCTTTCCAGGCCGGAGACACAGAGTGACCCCGAGCCGGAGGAGGCTCCCCCAGCGCCGGCAGCGGAGCCCACGGAGCTGCCCCGGGAAAACGCCGCCCTCAGGGAGATGCTGCAGAAATTCCGAGGTACGGAAATTCCGGGGGGCAGTGCTGGGTCGGCGTCACCCTCGGAAATCGCCCCTGGAAGGGGAAAATCCCAGATATTTACCTGAGGAGAGGAAATCCACGGGACACTCCCCAGCGAGCAGCAAAATCCCCACAGCCTCACTCCAAACCAAATTCCCTCTGTTGGCTTTTCCACTCTCCCAATCCCTCACATCAAACCATCCCTGGAGTGTCCCAGATGGGGAAAATGGGGTGAACCCGACCCCAAAACCCCTGAAGGGCGAGACCTGGGTGTGCCCATCCCCTCTCCCGATCCCACACACATCAAACCATCCCTGGAGCGTCCCAGATGGGACAAACCCGACCCCAAACCCCAGAAGGGTGAGACCCGGCTGTGCCCATCCCCTCTCCCAATCCCTCACATCAAACCATCCCTGGAGCGTCCCAAATGGGACGAACCCGACCCCAAACCCCCAGAAGGGCGAGACCCAGGGGTGCCCATCCCCTCTCTCGATCCCACACACATCAAACCATCCCTGGGGCACCCCAGATGGGGAAAATGGGGTGAACCCGACCCCAAACCCGCAGAAGGGTGAGACCTGGGTGTGCCCATCCCTTCTCCCAATCCCTCACACACATCAAACCGTCCTTGGGGCACCCAGATGGGGCGAACCCGACCCCAAACCCGCAGAAGGGTGAGAGCTCCCCCTCCCCGCAGCCAGCCTGACCCTGGACCCCGACACGGCGCACCCGCGCCTGGCGCTCTCGGCGGACCTGAAGCGGGTGCGCTGGCAGGGGACGCGCCAGCGCCGCGCCCGCGCACCCTAAGCGCTTGACTCGTCGCGCTGCGTGCTGGGCGGGCAGGGCTTCTCGGCGGGCCGCCACTACTGGGGAGGTGCGGGTGGCCCCGGGCGCCGCCTGGGCGCTGGGGGTGGCCCATGAGTCGGTGCCGCGTGGCGTGGGCGGCTGCGGGCGCGGCCGGAGCGCGGGGTCTGGGCCCTGGGGGCACTGCGGGGCGCTGCCAGGCGCTGGCGTCCCCGGCGTCCCCGTCGCGCTGCCGGCGCCCCCCGAGGTGCTGGGCGTGCTGCTGGACTACGAGGGCGGGCCGGGTGGCGTTCTGGGACGCGCTGAGCGCCAGCGCCGCTGTTCGCCTTCCCGGCCGCCACCTTCGGCGGGGGAGGCGGCTGCTGCCGCTGCTGTGCCTGGGCCGGGGCTGCGAGCTGGAGCTCAGCTGAGCCGGGCCTAAATCCGGGATAGCCTGGTTTAGAGCTGGAGCTGAGCCGGGTCTAAATCCGGGATAGCCTGGGCTAGAGCTGAGCCGAGCTGAGCCGGGTCTAAATCCGGGATAGCCTGGGCTAGAGCTGAGCTGAGCTGAGCCGGGCCTAAATCCGGGATAGCCTGGGCTAGAGCTCACCCTGTGCCCCTGAGCCGGCCTCAAATCCCGGGATAGCCTGGGCTAGAGCTGAGCTGAGCTGAGCCGGGCCCAAATCCCGGGGATAGCCTGGGCTAGAGCTGAGCTGAGCTGAGCTGAGCCTAAATCCCGGGATAGCCTGGGCTAGAGCTGAGCTGAACTGAGCCGGGCTCAGATCCGGGATAGCCTGGTCTAGAGCTGAGCTGAGCTGAGCCTAAATCCGGGATAGCCTGGGCTAGAGCTGGAGCTGAGCCGGGCTCAGATCCGGGATAGCCTGGGCTAGAGCTGGAGCTGAGCTGAGCTGAGCCTAAATCCCGGGATAGCCTGGGCTAGAGCTGAGCTGAGCGAGCCGGGTCTAAATCCGGGATAGCCTGGTTTAGAGCTGGAGCTGAGCTGAGCCTAAATCCGGGGATAGCCTGGGCTAGAGCTCACCCTGTGCCCCTGAGCCTCAAATCCCGGGATAGCCTCGTTTAGAGCTGGAGCTGAGCTGAGCCGGGCTCAAATCCGGGATAGCCTGGGCTAGAGCTGAGCTGAGCTGAGCCGGGCTCAGATCCGGGATAGCCTGGGCTAGAGCTGAGCTGAGCTGAGCCGGGCTCAGATCCGGGACTAGCCTGCTTTAGAGCTCGAGCTGAACTGAGCCGAACCCAAAATCCAGGACTAGCACCCCGGGGCTCGTCCCCCATCCCGGGGGTCTCCATTCCCCATTCTCCCATTCCCATCCCGGGGGTCTCCATCCCGGTCTCCATTCCCATCCCGGGGTCTCCATTCCCATCCCGGGGGTCTCCATTCCCATCCCGGGGTCTCCATTCCCATTCCCATCCCGGGGGTCTCCATTCCCCATCCCGGGGTCTCCATTCCCATTCCCATCCCGGGGGTTCTCCATTCCCCATCCCGGGGTCTCCATTCCCATTCCCCATCCCGGGGTCTCCATTCCCATCCCGGGGTCTCCCATTCCCATCCCGGGGTCTCCATTCCCATCCCGCGGGGGTCTCCATTCCCATTCCCCATCCCGGGGGTCTCCATTCCCATCCCGGGGTCTTCATTCCCATCCCGGGGTCTCCATTCCCCATCCCGGGGGTCTCCATTCCCATTCCCCCATCCCGGGGGTCTCCATTCCCATTCCCCATCCCGGGGTCTCCATTCCCCCATCCCGGGGGTCTCCATTCCCATCTCCCCATTCCCATCCCGGGGGTCTTCATTCCCCATCCTGGGGTCTCCATTCCCATCTCGGGGGTCTCCATTCCCCATCCCGGGGTCTCCATTCCCATCCCGGGGGTCTCCATTCCCATTCCCCATCCCGGGGGTCTCCATTCCCATTCCCATCCCGGGGGTCTCCATTCCCATTCCCATCCCGGGGGTCCCCACTCCTCCCGTTCCGGTTATTCCGGGCCCGGCGCCGATCCCGGTTCCCCTTCTCGGTTCCCGAATTTAACCCGGGGCGGTTTCGCTGCTGCCGCTTCCTCTTTTTTGGGGTTTCCTCGCGAGAAATTCGCGCGTTTTCCAGGAAATCGGCGCCGCTGAAAAGCGGCAAAAACTCGGGCAAAATTCGGGTTCTGCCTCTGCCCTTCCCCCATTGAAAAAACCCCAAAAAACATTCCTGGTGTCCCGAAATTCGGGTTCTGCCTCTGCCCTGCCACCCCGAAAAACCCCAAAAAACACTCCTGGTGTCCCGAAATTCGGGTTCTGCCTCTGCCCCACCCCCGAAAAAACCCAAAAACACTCCTGGTGTCCCGAAATTCGGGTTCTGCCTCTGCCCTGCACCCCCCGAAAAAAACCCCAAAAAACACTCCTGGTGTCCCGAAATTCGGGTTCTGCCTCCCCCCTGCCACCCCGAAAAAACCCCAAAAAACACTCCTGGTGTCCCGAAATTCGGGTTCGGGGATTTATTTAACAACTGTTTGTGTCTGCAAAAACCGGCGTCGATTTATGATGGAATTTAGGTGAGATTTCCCAGAAATCTTTCTGCAGAAAATGCAGAAAAGTAACGAACGAACGAACGAACGAGCAAACGAACAAACAAACAAACAAAGGAACAAACAACCGAATAAATATGGTTTATAACATACTCATAATTTCCAAACAAACGTCACTTCTGTTTATTCGAAATAGAATAAATTAGAACAAAATAGAATAAAATAGAATAAAATAGAGCAAAATAGAACAAAATAGAATAAAGTAGAATAAAAGGAAAAGAGTGGATTAAAGCACCGCAAAAGAGAATTTTGAGGCGCTGGGGGTTGAAATCGCCACCGAATCAGCCTTTAAACCCGAATTAACCCCGTTTAAACCCGAACTAACCCCGTTTAAACCCGAATTAACGGCGTTTAAACCCAAATTAACTCTGTTTAAAGAAGGGTCGAGATTAATAATTATATTTTAAAAATTACGGGAGAAGGGCTGAGATTAAAAATTATATTTGAAAAAAAATATGGGATAAGGGTAGAGATATAGAAATTATTTTTAAAAAATTATGGAAGAAGGGCTGAGATTAAAAATCATATTTTAAAAAAATTATGGGAGGTGGGTAGAGATTAAAACTTATATTAAAGTATGATAGAAATAGGGTCGAGATTATAAATTTTATTTTTAAAAAATGATGGGAGAAGGGCTGAGATTAAAAATTATATTTTTAAAATGATGAGGAAGGGTCGAGATTATAAACTTTATTTTAAAAAAATGATGGGAGAAGGGCTGAGATGCGCTGAAAGTGTCGGAGCGAGGGGGAAAATAAAAAAGCAGGAGAGGAGGGGAAAGGATAAGCGAGAAAAGGAGAAGCGCGTGTTTCTGCCCGGTTTCGAACCGGGGACCTTTCGCGTGTGAGGCGAACGTGATAACCACTACACTACAGAAACGCTGAGCGCGCCCCGCGCCCCGCCGCGCTACGGGGCTCGGGAGAACAAAAAAAAACAGAATTCGGGTTAAAAAAATCCTTTTTAGGTAAAAAAAAAAAACATTTTGGGTAAAAAAAAAAACATTTTGGGTAAAAAAAACCCATTTTGGGTCAAACAACCCCGCGGGAGCGCCGGGGCTCGGAGCGCTTTCAGTCCTCCAAGACCAACGAGTGGCGCGGCCGGACAAACCCCGCCGCGCTACGGGGCTGGCGGGGATCCCGCGGAGGCGCCCCGGAGAACAAAAAAACCATAATTTGGGTTAAAAAAAATCATTTTGGGTAAAAAAACCCCGCGGGAGCGCCGGGGGCGGGGCTCAGGGCTCGGAGGGATTTCTTAGTCCTCCAAGACCAACGAGTGGCGCGGCCGGACAAACCCCGCCGGAAGCGGCGCGCGCCGTTGCGCGGCAACCGGGTTAAGTTCCGGTCAGGCGGAGGCGGAAGGCGGAAGTGCGGCGGCGCTTCCCGTCTGTGGCGGGCGAGCGCGGCCTGAGGGGAGCGGCGGCGCCGGGAACCGGGCGGGAACCGGGAACCGGGCGGGAGCCGGGAACAGCGCGGGAACCGGGAACAGCGCGGGAACCGGGAACAGCGCGGCTCCTCCCGCACCGCCGCAGCGCGCCCCGTCCCCGCGCCATGGCGGCGCCGGGCCAGCGGCCCGACCCGGTGGAGACGCTGCAGGAGGAGGCGATCTGCGCCATCTGCCTCGACTACTTCGCCGAGCCCGTGTCCATCGGCTGCGGGCACAACTTCTGCCGCGGCTGCATCTCGCGGCTGTGGGCCCGCGGCGGCGGCGAGCGGCGCCAGCAGCAGCAGGAGGAGGAGGAGGAGGAGGAGGAGGAAGAGCTGGAGGAGGAAGAGCTGGACGTGGAGCAGGAGGAGGAGGAGGAGGCGGCAGAGGAGGAGGAGATGTGGGAGGAAGAGGAGGAGGAGGAGGAGGAGGAGGAGGAAGGCGAGCTGTGGGCGGAGCCCGCCGAGGACGAGGAGGAGGAGGAGGAAGATGAGGAGGAGGAGGAGGAGGAGGAAGAGCCCGCGGCGTGGCCCGGCAGCGCGCCCGGCGGGTTCTACCTGGACGAGGAGGACGCGATGGAGGAGGACGCGGAGGAGGAGGAGGAGGAGGAGGAGCCCGAGGAGGAGGAGGAGGATGAAGACGAGGAGGAGGCGGCGCGGCCGCGCGCCTTCACCTGCCCGCAGTGCCGCAAGTCCTTCTCGCGGCGCAGCTTCCGCCCCAACCTGCAGCTGGCCAACATGGTGCAGATCATCCGGCAGCTGCACCCGCGCCCGCCGCGCCCCGCGCCCGCCGCGCCCGCCGCGCTCTGCCGCCAGCACCGCCGCCCGCTGCTGCTCTTCTGCCCCGTGGAGCAGGCGGCCATCTGCGCGCTGTGCGGCCAGGGCGGCGGGCACCGGCGGCACGGCGCCGTGCCGCTCGAGGAGGCGGTCCGGGAGTGCAAGGTGCGGGTTTGGGGGAGATTTGGGGTTTATTTGGGGTTTATTTGGGTTTTATTTGGGGTTCATGCACCCCTGCACGGCGCCGTGCCGCTCGAGGAGGCGGTGCGGGACTGCAAGGTGAAGATTTGGGGGTTTATTTGGGGTTTAGGGTTTTGCACCTGCACGGCGCTGCAGCTGGAGGCGGTCAGGGAGTCAAGGTGCTGGATTTGGGTTTTATTTGGGGTGAATTTGGGGTTTGTGCACCCCTGCACGGCGCCGTGCCGCTCGAGGAGGCGGTCAGGGAGTGCAAGGTGCGGGATTGGGGGGATTTGGGGTTTATTTGGGTTAATTTGGGGTTTATTTGGGTTAATTTGGCTTTATTTGGGGGTTGTGGGGTTTTGGGCACCCTACTGCACCGACGCCGTGCGGCTCGAGGCGCGGTCAGGGAGTGCAAGGTGCGGGATTGGGGGGATTTGGGGTTTATTTGGGTTAATTTGGGGTTTATTTGGGTTAATTTGGGTTAACTTGGGTTTTATTTGGGGTTTATTTGGGGTGAATTTGGGGTTTGTGCACCCCTGCAGTGGCCGATGCACGCTCGAGAGAGGCGGTCAGGAGTGCAAGGCTGGGATTAGGATTTAGGGGTTTATTGGGTTAATTTGGGGTTTATTTGGGTTAATTTGGGTTAATTTGGGTTTTATTTGGGGTTTATTTGGGGTGAATTTGGGGTTTGGGCACCGGCGGCACGGCGCCGTGCTGCTCGAGGAGGCGGTCAGGGAGTGCAAGGTGCGGGTTTGGGGGAGATTTGGGGTTTATTTGGGGTTAATTTGGGGTTAATTTGGGTTTTATTTGGGGTTTATTTGGGGTTTGTGCACCTACGCAGCCGATACGCTGGAGGAAGTCTGCGGGACTACAAGATTCGATTTGGAGTTATTTGGGGTATTTGGGGGATTTGGGGTGGTTGGGGGTTTTTTTTGGGATTTCGGGATAGTGGAAGGGTCGGCTGGACCAGAAAGCGAGGAGAATTCGGTTTTGGGGGATTTTGGGGGGTTTGTGATGGTGCAAAGAGTCTGGCTGGACAAATTCAGCGGCTGAGGGGGAGGAAAAAAGGTAAAATTTGGGGATTTTGGGGTTTTTTGTGGGGTTTTTGAGGGGTTTTGTGGGGTTCTGAGGGTGTCTGTGACACTGGGGAGAGGGAAAAGGGGGGGATTTGAGGTTTTTTGGGGAATTTGTGACACTGGAAGGATCTGGCAGGATTGGTTCAGTGACTGGGGAGAGGGGGAAAAAGGAAAATTTTGGGTTTTTGTGGGGTTTTTGCAGGATTTGTGACACTGGACTGGTCTGACCGGACCCCTCAGTGACTGAGGAGGAAATTTGGGGTTTTGTGTGGGGGTTTTTTTTGGTTTTTTTGGGGGGGGGGGGGGAGGTTTGGAGGGTTTTTTTGGAATTTTTGGGGTTTTTTGTGGTTTTTTGGGAATTTTTTAGGATTTGTTACCTTGGACTGATCTGCCTGGACCCTTCAGTAACTGAGGAGATTTTGGGGTCAGAACCCCCAGTTTGGGTCTGGGAAATGACCCAGTTTGGGACAGTTTGAGCCATTCCCATTTTTTGGGAATTACAGGGAATTACAAATACAGGAATTACAATTTTTGGGAATTACTGGGGGGCAGGGGGTGATTTCTGGGGTGCAGCCGGGGGGGGAACAGGATTTTGGGTCAGGACTGGGGCTCTGAGCTCCTCCTGCCCCCCAGAACAAGCTGCAGAGCCACCTGGAGCCGCTCAGGAAGCAGCTGGAGGCCGTGCTGAAGCAGAAATCCAGCGAGGAGGAGAAAATCTCCCAGCTCAAGGTGAGTCCACACCCCTTCTGCTTTTATTCTGGGGCTTTTCCCAATTTCTCCTCCACCAAAAACAGCCACAGGACACCAAAATCCCATTTTCTCCACCCCAGGAGGATTAAAAACTCCCCAAAAATCCCAAATTTGATGGAATAAATCTGAATAAATCTGCCAAAATTCCTTCCCCACTTTCCCTCTTTTTCTTCAACACTTTAAAAAATCTGGGATTCCCCAGCAGCCACCCAAAAATCTCCTCTTTTCCCCCCATTTTGTTTAACCCTTCCCTCCCCTGGTTCCTGGCCCATTCCCAGCCCTGACCTTGGGGTTTTTTCCCCTTTTTTGGCCATTCCTGGGTCAGACCCTGCAGTTTTTCCCCCTTTTTGGGCCATTCCACCCCTAACCCTGCAGGTTTTTGCCCATTTCCCCCAGAACCCCCATTTTTCCCCATTTCCCCTCAGTTTCCCCCTGTTTTCTGCCCCATTTTCCCCCCATTTCCTCCCCATTTCCTCCCCATTTTTTCGCCATTTTTTCCCCGTTTTTCCCCATTTTTTTCCCCATTTCCTCCCCATTTTTTCCCCTTTCCTCCCCATTTTTTCCCCATTTCCTCCCCATTTTTCTCCATTTTTTTCTCCGTTTTTTCTCCATTTTTTCTCCATTTTTCTCCATTTTTTCTCCATTTTTCTCCATTTTTTCTCCATTTTTCTCCATTTTTCTCCATTTTTTCTCCATTTTCCCCCATTTTCCCCCCATTTTCCCCCATTTTCCCCCATTTTCCCCCATTTTCCCCCATTTTTTCCATTTCCCCATTTTTTCCCTTTTTTTCCCATTTTTTCCCCATTTTTTTCCCATTTTTTTTCCCATTTTTTTCCCATTTTTTCCCATTTTTTTCCCATTTTTTTCCCATTTTTTCCCCATTTTTTCCCTATTTTTCCCCCATTTTTCCCCCATTTTTTCCCGATTTTTTCCCCATTTTTTTCCTATTTTTTTCCCCATTTTTCCCCATTTCTCCCCATTTCCCCTCAGTTTCCCCTGTTTTCTGCCCCATTTTTCCCCATTTTTCCCCATTTCCCTCAGTTTTCCCCTGTTTTCTGCCCCATTTTCCCCATTTTTTCCCCATTCCCTCAGTTTCCCCTGTTTTCTGCCCCATTTCCTCCCCATTTTTCCCCCTTTTTCCCCATTTTTTTCCTATTTTTTCCCCATTTTTTTCCCATTTCCCCTCAGTTTCCCCTGTTTTCTGCCCCATTTTTTCCCATTTCCCCTCAGTTTCCCCCTGTTTTCTGCCCATTTTTTCCCCATTTTTCCCATTCCCCTGTTTCTGCCCCATTTTTTCCCCCATTTCCCTCAGTTTCCCCCCATTCCCACGGCCCATTGTCCCCCCGGCCCCTCAAGAGTGACCCGCTGCCCCCAGGAGCAGATGCAGTAGGAGCTGCAGGAGCTGGGGCGGATTTATCGGCGCTGCAGCAGTTCCTGGCCCGAGCAGCTGCTGCTGCTGCAGCAGCTGCGGGGAGCGAGCACCAGGCTGACTGGCTGGCAGCATAGCGCAACCTGGGCGCGCTGGAGGAGCGCAGCGTGGAGCTCAGGAGATTGATCAGCGATGCTGAGGCTGCAGGGAGGCTGGATGGGCTGAAACTGCTGCAGGTCCGGGGAGAAAACGGGGTTAGAATGGGATTTGGGGTGAAAAAACGGGGTTAGAATGGGATTTGAGGTGAATTAAACGAGGTTAAAATGGGTTAGAATAGTTTAAAATGGGATTAAAATGGGTTAGAATGGGATTTGGGGTGAAAAAACGGGGTTAAAATGGGATTTGGGGTTAAAAAACGGGGTTAAAATGGGTTTAAATGGGTTAGAATGGGATTTGGGGTGAATTAAACGGAGTTAGAATGGGTTAAAATGGGTTAGAATAATTTAAAATGGGATAAAAATGGGTTAAAATGGGATTTGGGGTGAAAAAACGGGGTTAAAATGGGATTTTGGGGTAAAAACTCTGGGGTTTGGGGGCCAACAAAAAGATTTTTGGGGAAGAAATTGGGATTGTGGGGTTAAAATGGGATTGGGGGTGGCAGGAGGGGCTGCAGCTGCTGGAGGTTGGGAAATAATGGGGATTTAGGAAAAACCAAAATCTGGGATTTAGGGGGGGAAACTGGGATTGATTAATTAAAGAATTAATTAACTTTTCCCTTTTTTCTCCCTCCCCGTCCTGCACCTGCTGCCTCCCCCAGGACATCAAAGGCACCTTCCTCAGGTGAGTCCTTCCATCCCTAATCCCAATTTCCCCTCTTTTTTATTTTTATTTTTTCCTTTTTTTTTTTTTTTTAATTTTTTTTCCAGAAGCAGAATCCCAAATCCCAGTTTCCTCCCTTTTTTTTTCTAATTTTTATTTCCTCCCCTTTGTTTTCTAATTTTTTTTTTCCCAGGTGTGAAAACATGAAATTCCCAATTTTTTTTAAATTTTTATTTTCCCCCCTTTTGTTTATTTTTCCCAAATGTGAGAACATGAAATTCCCATTTTTTTAATCTTTAATTTTTATTTCCCCCCTTTTTTTTAATTTTCCAGGTGTGAGAACATCAAATTCCCAAATTTTTATTTTTAATTTTATTTTTCCCCTTTTTTTTTTTATTTTTCCCAGGTGTGAGAACATCAAATTCCCATTTTTAAAATTTTTATTTTCCAGGTGTGAGAACATCAAAATCCTGTTTTTTAAATTTTTTAATTTTTTTTTTATTTTCCCAAGTGTGAGAGTATCAAATTCCCATTTTTATTTTTATTTTTATTTTTATTTCCCAGGTGTGAGAACATCAAATTCCCAATTTTTTTTATTTTTAATTTTTAGTTTTTGCCATGTTTTTTAATTTTCCCAGGTGTGAGAACATCAAATTCCCATCTATTTCCATTTCCATTTCCATTTCCATTTCCATTTCTATTTCTATTTCTATTTCTATTTCTATTTATTTCTATTTTTCTTTCCCAGGTGTGAGAACATGAAGTTCCAGGAGCCCGAGCTGGTGCCGGTGGAGCTGGGGAAGAAATTCCGGAATTGTTTCCTGCAGGACGTGGTGATGAGGAAAATGGAAAAGGTTTTCAGCAAAGTGCCCCAAGGTGGGGGCAGGGGGAATCCGGGGTTCGAGGGGTTAAAAATCTGGGGTGGAGGGAGTGGAAATTTGGGGTTAAAAACCAGGAAATTGGGGATAGAGGGAGTGGAAATTTGGGGTCGAAGGGATTAGAAATTTGGGGTTAAAGGGGTGGAAATCTGGAATTGAAGGGGTGGAAATTTGGGGTTAAAAATCTGGAATTGAAGGGGCTGGAGATTTGGGGTTAAAGGGGTGGAAATCTGAAATTGAAGGAGTGGAAATTTGGGGTTAAAAATGAGGAAATTGGGGGTTGAAGGGGCTGGAAATTTGGGGTTAAAGGGATGGGAATTGGGGGTTAAAGGGGTTAAAGTCTAGAATCGAAGGAGTGGAAATGTGGTGTTAAAAATGAGGAAATTTGAGGTTAAAGGGCTGGGAATTGGGGTTAAAGGGTTCAAATCGGGAATTGAAGGAGTGGAAATCTGGGGTTAAAAATGAGGAAATTGGGTGCTGAGGGAGTAGAAATTGGGGGTTAAAGGGGGTCAAATCTGGTGTTAAAAATGAGGAAATTGGGGGTTGAAGGGGTTGGAAATTTGGGGTTAAAGGGCTGGGAATTGGGGGTTGAGGGGTTCAAATCGGGAATTGAAGGAGTGGAAATGTGATGTTAAAAATGAGGAAATTGGGTGCTGAGCGAGTAGAAATTGGGGGTTAAAGGGGTTCAGATCTGGGGTTAAAAATGAGGAAATTGGGTGCTGAGCGAGTGGAAATTGGGGGTTAAAGGGGTTCGAATCTGGGGTTAAAAACGAGGGAATTGGGTGCCGAGCGAGTGGAAGCCCGGGCTGAGCCCCCTCCCCGCTCCCCGCAGCCGACGTGACCCTGGACCCCTCGACGGCGCACCCGCGGCTCAGCCTGTCGCTGGACCGGCGCAGCGTCCGCCTGTCCGAGCGCCGGCCGGAGCCGCCGGGGGCGGGGGGCGACCTGTGCGTGCTGGGGGCGCCGGGCTTCAGCGGCGGCCGCCACTACTGGGAGGTGGAGGTGGGCGGGCGGCGGGGCTGGGCCGTGGGCGCGGCGCGGGAGCGGCCCCGGCACAAGGGCGGCTCTTCCTCGCCCTCCTCCTCCTCCTCCTCCTCGTCCTCCAAGCGCGAGATCTGGGCCGTGGGCACCACGGGCCGGCGCTACCAGGCGCTGTCGGGCTCGGAGCAGACGGCGCTGGCGCCCGGCGAGCAGCCCCGGCGCTTCGGCGTGTACCTGGACTACGAGCGCGGCCAGCTGGGCTTCTACAACGCCGAGAGCATGAGCCACATCCACACCTTCCACATCCGCTGCCGCGAGCGCGTCTTCCCCTTCTTCCGCGTGCTGGCCCGCGGCACGCGCATCAAGATCTGCACCTGACCGGGGACCCAGATCCTCCTCCTCCTCCTCCTCCTCCTCCTCCTGGGGCTGGGGTATCCAGTTCCTCGTCCTGGGGCTGGGGGCATCCTCCTCATCCTCATCATCCTCCCCTTCCGCGTGCTGGCCCGCGGCACGCGCATCAAGATCTGCACCTGACCGGGGACCCGCCTCCTCCTCCTCATCCCTCCTCATCCTCCTGGGGCTGGGGGGATCCAGATCCTCCCTCATCATCCTGGGGCTGGGGGATCCAGTTCCCTCATCCTGGGGCTGGGGGCATCCTCCTCATCCTCATCATCCTGGGGCTGGGGGATCCAGATCTTCCTCCTCATCCTGGGGCTGGGGGCATCCTCCTCATCCTCATCTTCATCCTCCTGGGGCTGGGGGATCCAGATCTTCCTCATCGTGGGGCTGGGGGGATCCAGATCTTCCTCATCCTCATCCTGGGGCTGGGGGGATCCTCCTCACCCTCATCTTCATCCTCCTGGGGCTGGGGGATCCAGATCCTCCTCATCTTCATCCCCATCCTCCTCCTGAGGTTCCTGGGGAGCGGGGCTGGGCTTGGGGAGGGGCAGGACCCGGCTCAGAGCGAAGTTTGGGGTTGGGCTTTGGGCGGAGTTCAGGTTGGAAAAGGAGTTTGGTGTTGGGGCAGGGCAGGGTCTGCGCCTCTGGAACCGGTTTTGGGGCAGGACTTGCACCTTTGGAACTGGTTTTGGGTTAAAATTGGGCAGGATCCGCCCTTTTGGAACTGGTTTTGGGGCAGGGTCTGCTCCTGTAGAACCAATTTTGGGTTAATTGGGGCAGGGTCTGCCTCTTTGGAGCTGGTTTTGAGTTGGTTGGGGTAGGGTCTGTCTCTCTTGGAACCGGTTTTGAGTTGAACGGGGCAGGTTCCCCCCCCTTTGGAACCAGTTTTGAGTTGAACAGAACCGGTTTTGGGTTGAACAGAACTGGATTTGGGTTGACTGGGGCAAGATCCCCCACTTTGGGACAGGTTTTAGGTTGGGGCAGAGTCTGTCCCTTTGGAACTGGTTTTGAGTTGAAGAGAACTGGTTTTGAGTTAACTGGGGCAGGGCTTGCCCCTTTGGAACCGGTTTTGGGTTGAACAGAACCAGTTTTAAGTTGACAAGAACTAGTTTTAGGTTGATTGGGGCAGGATCTGCCCCTTTGGAACCAGTTTTAAGTTGAACAGAACCGGGTTTGGGTTGAACAGAACCGGGTTTAGGTTGGCTGGGGCAGCGTTTGCCCCTCTGTAGCCGGTTTTAGGTTGTTTGGGGCAGGGTCCCCCCCTTTAAGCCGGTTTTAGGCTGGCTGGGGCAGTCTCCCCCACCCTCTGGAGCTTTTTCCCGTTTGGGGTCGGGGTGGATCCCCCGGATCCGGCTCCCAGTCCGGTCCCAGTTTAGTCCCAGCTCATTCCCAGTTCGGTTCCCGTGCTGGGAGCTGCTCCCTCCCCTCCCAGTCAATCCCAGTTCAATTTTGGGCCCTTCCCGGGACCCCCCGGGAGTTTTTTTCTGTGTTTGGGGCCAAATCCTCCGAGATTCCCAAAATCTGCATTTCTCAGTGCCTGGGTTTTTTTGGGATCCCCCCGAGCCCCTCCCCCCCCCTTTCCTCGCCATTTCTTGGGGGAAAATCCCGAATTTTCCGGATTTTCCTCTCCCCTCTGGCACTTTACGGGTCCCCCCGCAGCTCTGGAGCTCCCCGAGTTGGGGATAATTTATTTTTTTTCCCTCCCGTTTTTATTTCCTGTCCCACTCGGATTTTTGGTGGATTTGGGAATTCCCTGTTGGCGTCACAGAGCATCATCCGGGATATTTTTGGCTAAAATGAGAATTAAATGGAGATTTAGTTTTATGACATGTCAGTAATAAAGAATTAAAGAAGTTGTAGCCGAGGCTCCAGGTCATTTCCAGGCCGAGTTTGGGGTAAATTGTCCCAAAAATGGGGTCAGGGCTCCCCCAAAAATCACCAAAATCAGGCAGGGGTCCAATCCCAGCTCCTTAATCCCGCCCTGATCCTCGTTAATTAATTAATTACTTAATTAAGGACGAGCTGGAGCTGTCTCACCTTTTCTTTTCTGGAATAAAATCCAGAAAAAGGCACCAAAAATTCCCCAAAACTGGTAAAAAATGGAATTCTGGGTTTCCAGAATTCCTCACCAATGGATAATTCCAGAATTCCTGGGGAGGTTGTTTTAATTTTGTCAATTTTGGGGTTGGTTTTTTTGTTTGTTTGGTTTGGGGTGGTTTTTTTTTTTTAATTCAGGGTTTTTGCAGCAGGGGGGGAAGGATGAGGAACATCCCCAAATCCCACCCAAAAACCCCCCAAAAATTTTCACCCCAATTCCCTACCAAATTCCCCACCCAAGTCTTGCCCAAATCCCCCCAAATTGCCGCCCACATCCCCGCTTAAATCCCACCCAATTCCCGCAACAAATCCCACCCAAAATCCCGCCCAATTCCCCCCAAATTCCCGCCCAAATTCCCCTCAAGTCCCGCCCCAGTTCCCGCCCAAGTCCCGGGTTTGACCCGGGTTTAGCCCCGGCTTTGCCCAGCACTGAGCCCGGCTCCACAAAGCGCAGCTTTATTGAAATTTTTGGGGTGAAAACCGCGGGATTTGGTGTCAGCGGGTGCCGATGGTCACCTGCCACACCCGCACCAGGTTGTCGGTGTAACCTGCGAACAGCGTCTGGGGACAAGCCAGGGGTCACCTGGGCTCACCTGGGGTCACCAGGTGCTTCCCAAATCCCCCCTCAGGGGTCCCCAGGGCCTCACTCCCCAAATTTGGGTCCCCAGGTGAGGGTCCCCACCCAGGTGAGGGTCCCCAGGGTCTCATTCCCCAAATTTGGGTCCCCAGGTGAGGGTCCCCACCCAGGTGAGGGTCCCCAGGGCCTCATTCCCCAAATTTGGGTCCCCAGGTGAGGGTCCCCACCCAGGTGAGGGTCCCCAGGGTCTCATTCCCCAAATTTGGGTCCCCAGGTGAGTATCCCCACCCAGGTGAGGGTCCTTGCCCAGGTGGGGGTCCCCAGGTGAGACCCCCAGGGTTTTTCCCCTGCCCAGGTAAGAACCCCCAGGCTCCCCAGGTGAGGCTCCCCAGGGTCTTGTTCCCCAAATTCATGTCCCCAGGTGAGGGTCCCTGCCCAGTTAAGACCCCCCAGTCTCACCTGCCCAGTTAAGACCCCCCAGGTGAGACCCCCCCGTCTCACCTGCCCAGGTAAGACCCCCCAGGTGACCCCCGGTCTCACCTGCCCAGGTAAGACACCCCCCCTGTCTCACCTGCCCAGGTGAGACCCCCCAGGTGACCCCCCAGTCTCACCTGCCCAGGTGAGACCCCCCAGGTGATCCCCCCGTCTCACCTGCCCAGGTAATACCCCCCATCTCACCTGCCCAGGTGAGACTCCCCAGGTGAGACCCCCAGGTGAGACCCCCAGGTGAGACCCCCCAGGTGACACCCCCCGTCTCACCTGCCCGTCGGCCGACCAGGCCAGCGAGGTGCACTGGGGCGGCTCCGCCTTGCTGCTGGTGCTGATCACCTCCTGCTTCAGCTCGTCCACGATGATCTTCCCCTCCAGGTCCTGGGGCAGTGGGAGCGCGGCAGGGTCACCTGGGGTCACCTGGGCCCCCTGGGTCCCCCCCGGAGTCACACCTGGGCCCCCCTGGGGTCCCCCGAAGTCACACCTGGGTCCCACCTGGGTCCCCCGAGTCACACCTGGGCCCCCCTGGCTCAGGAACAGCCTCTGGGTTTCCCCACGGAGGGTCGGAGGCATCTGAACGTCTCATCACAGCCGGGGTCACCCCAAAAATTCCACCCCGGGGTCACTCCAGGGGTCAGTGGTCACTCCCAGGGGTCACTCCCAGTGGTCACTCTCAGTCCCAGGGGTCACTCCCAGTGGTCAGTCCCAGTCCCAGGGGTCACTCCCAGTGGTCAGTCCCAGTCCCAGGGGTCACTCCCAGGAATTCCACAGCCACTGGTCACTCCCAGCAGTCACCCCCAATGGTCATTCCCAGATTCCCAAGCCCCGTGGTCACTGCCAGGGCCACTCCCATTGGTCAGTGGTCACTCCTGTGGTCAGTCCCATCCCTAGGGGTCACTGCCATGGGTCAGTGGTCACTCAGTGGTCACTCAGTGGTCACTCAGTGGTCTCTCAGTGGTCACTCAGTGGTCACTCAGTGGTCACTCCAGGCCCCCATACCCATATTTTGATGCTGGGGCCCGTGGCTGCACACAGCCAGTAACAGTTAGGGCTGAAGCAGAGCCCTGACCCTGTACCCACTGTCAGTGGTCAGAGGTCACTGCCATGGGCCAGTGGTCACTCAGTGGTCACTCAGTGGTCACTCAGTGGTCACTCAGTGGTCACTCCCTGTGTCCATACCCATATTTTGATGCTGGGGCCCGTGGCTGCACACAGCCAGTAGCGGTTGGGGCTGAAGCAGAGCGCGTTGATCACGTCCCCCCCGTCCCAGCGTGTACAGGTGCTTGCCCTCGTTCAGGTCCCACAGCATGGCCTGCCCGTCCTGGGGACACAAAGGGGACAGAGGGGACAGTGAGGGACAGCAGGGGTCACTGAGGGGGTCAGTGAGGGTCCCACAGCATGGCCTGCCCGTCCCTGGGGACACAGAGAGGGGACAGTGAGGGGGACAGTGAGGGGTCACTGAGGGGTCACTGAGGGCTCCCACAGCATGGCCTGCCCGTCCTGGGGGACACAGAGGGGACAGTGAGGGACAGTGTGGGGACACTGAGGGGTCACTGAGGGTCCCACAGCATGGCCTGGCTGTCCTGGAGGGACAGAGGGGACAGTGAGGGACAGTGGGGGGTCAGTGAGGGGTCACTGAGGGTCCCACAGCATGGCCTGCCCATCCTGGGGACACAGAGGGGACAGTGAGGGACAGTAGGGGTCAGTGAGGGGTCACTGAGGGTCCCACAGCATGGCCTGGCTGTCCTGGGGACAGTGGGGGTCAGCACAGGTCACTGAGGGTCAGCAGGGTCCCACAAAGGGACAGGGACCCCCGGGAGACCCCAAAGTGGGACCAAGCTACAGGAGGGTCCAGGTGTCCCCCAGGTGTCCCCAATGCCCCCCCAGGTGTCCCCAATGCCCCCCAGCTGTGCCCCAGTCTCACCTTGCCCCCCCGAGGCGCATGAGGGAGTCCCCCCAGGTGTCCCCATGCCCCCCAGGTGTCCCCATGCCCCCCAGGTGTCCCCATGTCCCCCCCAGGTGTCCCCCCAGGTGTCCCCATGCCCCCCAAGTGTCCCCATGCCCCCAGTGTCCCCCCAGGTGTCCCCCATGCATGTCCCCCATGCCCCCCCCAGGTGTCCCCATGCCCCCCAAGTGTCCTCATGCCCCCAAGTGTCCCCCATGTATGTCCCCCCATGCCCCCCAGGTGCCCCTCAGCCCCCAATTAGCTCCCTTGCCCCCGAGTGCCCCAGAGGGAGCTCGTCGGGGACACGGGTGACCCGTAGTTCAGGTAACCCGTGTGCCCGATGTGGTTCGTCTTCAGCTTGCAGTTGGCCAGGTTCCACACCTGGGGGCACATTTGGGGTCGGGGGAGATTTTGGGTGAGGGTCAGGTGTAGGGAGTGAGGAGCAGATTTTGGGGTGATTTTGGGGTGACCTTGACCAGCTTGTCCCAGCCGCAGGACCCGCTGATGGGGGTGTGAGGGGGCAGGTTTTGGGGTGATTTCGGGTGAGGGCCAGGTTTGGGGCGATGGGCAGGTTTTGGGGTGATTTTGGGGTGGTTTCTGACCTTGACCAGCTTGTCCCAGCCGCAGGACACGATGATGGGGTTGCTGCTGTTGGGGAGAAGCGCACGCAGGAAACCCACTCGGAGTGACTCTCGTCCTGTGGGGGGGGACAGGGACAGGGGGACAGCTCAGGGGTGTGGGACAGGGACAGAGCCACCCCTGGGTGTGGGGACACGGCCAGAGCCAGCCCTGGGTGTGGGGACAGGGACAGGGGGGACAGCTCAGGGGTGTGGGACACGGCCAGAGCCAGCCCTGGCCACGGACTGACCCCAAACCCAGCAGGAATGACCCCAAAACCAGGACTGACCCCAAAGCCAGCAGCATTCACCCTAAACCCAGCAGGAATGACACTAAACCAAACAGAATCGGCCCAGACCCAACGAGAATGACCCCAAACCCCCAGAAGTGACCCCCAAACCCCCCAGAAGTGACCCCAAACCCCCTGGGATCACCCCCAAACCCCCCAGAACTTACCCCAAACCCCCCAAAACTGACCCCCAAACCCCCGGAATCACCCCCAAACCCCTGGGATCACCCCCAAACCCCCTGGGATCACCCCCAAACCCCTGGGATCACCCCAAACCCCCTGGGATCACCCCCAAACCCCCTGGGATCACCCCAAACCCCCCTGTGATCACCCTCCAAACCCCCTGGATCACCCCCAAACCCCCCGAGATCACCCCAAACCCCTGGGATCACCCCAAACCCCTGGAATCCGACCCCCAAACCCCCCGGGATCACCCCTCAAGCCCCCCGTGCCCACCTGCACGGTGTACTTGCAGACCCCCAGCGTGTTCCAGAGCTTGATGGTTTTGTCCCGGGAGCCCGAGACGATCTGCCGGTTGTCGGAGGAGAACGCCACGCTCAGCACGTCCTTGGTGTGCCCCCACGAAAGCCAGCGTGGTGGTGCCCCCTGGGGGCAAAATTTGGGTAAAAATCGGGGTCAGGATGGGGGTCAGAGCCGGGGACCACCCAAAACCCCAGAGAAACACCCCAGGAATGGGGAAAACGTGCAGGAATCGCTCAGCCCGCGCTTGCTGTGCCCCACGGAGCGGCGCACGGTGCTGCCCCTGGGCCAAAATCGGGGTCAGGAACCACCAGGGACCACCTGGGGAACCCCAAAATCCCCCCTGAGCGCCCCCCAGGCCGCTGCCCCCTCTCTCTCCCCTCATCATTGCAGGACGTGTCCTCAGACCCCGAGGGGTCGGAGAAAGGTTTGGGTGTAATCATCGGGAGAGGAGGGGAGCAGTCCCAGAACACACCCCAGAAACTCGGGGTTTACCCCTAAAAAAGATTTTACCCCAAAAATACCCCCCAAAAACCCCAGGATTTACACCCATGCTCTGGGATCTACCCCAGTTCTGGGATAATCTGGCCCCTGGTGCGATCCCAGGGGCACAAAGAGCCATCCCAGGGCTCCCCCTAAAGCCCCCCCAAATTCACGGGGTGAGGTCCCATAGGCACAGAGCTACCCCAGACCCCCTAAACCCCCCATAAACCCCCTAAACCCCCCTAGTGACCCCCCCAAATTACGTGGTGAGGTCCCCAGAGGCGAGAGAGCCATCCTAGGGCTCCCCTAAACTTCGATTCACGGGGTGAGGTCCCAGAGGCAGAGAGAGCTATTCCCAGACCCCCCTAAACCCCTCTTAAACTCCCCCAGTGACCCCCCAAACCCCCCCAGTGACCCCCCTAAATTACGTGGTGAGGTCCCAGACCTCCTAAACTCCCCAGTGACCCCCAGTGACCCCCCAAACCCCCTAGCAGACCGAATTGACAGTGTGGTGAGGTCCCAGAGGCGCAGAGAGCTACCAGACCCCCTGCAACCCCCCAGTGACCCCCCAAACCTCCCCCAGTGACCCCCCAAACCCCCCAGCGACCCCCCCACTACGTGGTGAGGTCCCAGACCCCCAAACCCCCAGCGACCCCCCAATTACGTGGTGGAGGTCCCAGAGGCGCAGAGAGCTACCCCCAGACCCCCTAAACCCCCAGTGACCCCCCAAACCTCCCCCAGTGACCCCCTAAACCCCCCAGTGACCCCCCAAACCTCCCCCCAGTGACTGAAACCCCCAGCGACCCCCCCACTTACGTGGTGAGGTCCCAGAGGCGCAGAGAGCCATCCCAGACCCCTAAACCCCCAGTGACCCCCCAAACCCCCCAGTGACCCCCCCCAAACCTCCCCAGTGACCCCCCAAACCCCCCAGCGACCCCCCGATTGCTGTGGGTGAGGGTCCCAGACCCCCCAAACCCCCCCCGTGACCCCCCAAAACCTCCCCAGTGACCCCCAAACCCCCCAGCGACCCCCCACTTACGTGGTGAGGTCCCAGAGGCGCAGCGTGCCGTCCCAGCTCCCCGAGAGCGCGAACTGCCCGTCGGACGAGATCACCACGTCGCTGACGAAGTGCGAGTGGCCGCGCAGCGCCCGCTGCGGGATGCCGTAGTTGGTCTCGTCACGGGTCAGCTTCCACATGATGATGGTTTTGTCTGCGGCGGGGGGACGCGGGGGTCAGCCCGGGATGTCACCGAGCCACCCCCGAGACCCCCGGAGCGGAAAAGATAAATCCCAGAAAATGCGGGGAAATCCAGAAAATGACGCTGCTGCTTCCTGGGTTTCTGTTTCCTGCTGCCCCCAAATTTATCCGAAATCGGGTCTTGGGGGGTTCCAGTCCCACACTCAGACTGGCTGAGGCGGATCCCCCAGGTCTGTCAGTTCTTGTGCCCCAAATCGGATTTTGGGGGTCCCAGCCCCGCTCTTACCTCAGAACTGGGAGGGACCCCCAAGCTGTGCCAGTTCCTGCTGCCCCCAGATTTATCCGAAATGGGATTTTGGGCGTTCCAGTCCCAAACTCAGACCGGCTGAGGGGGATCCCCAGCTCTGTCAGCGGAGCCCCCCCAAAGCTGCCCCGGACCCGACCCGCGCCCCTGCCCGGCGCACCGCGCGAGGCCGACAGGATCATGTCGGGGAACTGCGGCGTGGTGGCGATCTGCGTCACCCAGCCGTTGTGGCCCTTCAGGGTCCCGCGCAGGGTCATCTGCTCCGTCATGGCGGCGGCGGCTGGCGGCGGATGGCGCCGGGGAACGGGCGATGGCGGCGGATGCGCGGCGGCCGCGGCCCGGGCCCGTCCGTCCCCTCAGGCCGGCGCGGCGGAAAAGGAGGCGCCGCTTCCGGCGGAACGGGAAGTGACGTGGGCTGTACGGCAGCATGGCGGCGCGTGGGCAACATGGCGGCGCGCATGGGCAACATGGCGGCGCCCAGATGTATTGTACGGAAAAGGGGGTTGGGGGGGACGCAGAGGATCCCAAATCCCGCGAAAGGATCCCAAATTACCCCAAAATGAGCCCAAATTACCCCAAAATGAGCCCAAAATACCCCCCAAGGATCCCAAAATATCCTAAAATGAGTCCAAAATACCCCCAAGGATCCCAATGTCCCCCCTGGTTATCACAATATCCCCCAGAGGATCCTGATCCCAAATCATCCCCAAATCTGCCCCAAATCGGCCCCAAATCCGCTCCAAATCCCAAATCCACCCCAAAACTTCCCCAAATCCACCCCAAATCCCAATCCCAACCCCAACCCCTATCCCAATCCTGGCCCCAAATCCTCCCCAAATCCTCCCCCAATTCCCAAATCCACCTGAAATCCCCTCAAATCCACCCCAAAACTGCCCCAAATCCCAAATCCTGACCCCAGATCCCAAATCCTGACCCCAAATCCTCCCCAAAATCCACCCCCAAATCCCAAATCCTCCCCAAATCCAAAATCCTGACCCCTAATCCACCCCAAAACTGCCCCAAATCCTGACCCCAAATCCCAAATCCTGACCCCAAATCCCAAATCCTAACCCCAAATCCACCCCAAATCCCAAATCCTGACCCCAAATCCACCCCAAATCCCAAATCCTCCCAGTCCTGCCCCGGCCTGACCCCGAGCCCTCCCCTCCCCCCGGATCCCGTTTTGGGATCCCTGTCCCGGTTAATTTTAGGTTTGGGATCGGTTCCAGCTCAGCTGTCGCGGCTCCTCCGCCGGCCCGGCCCCAAAACCGGCGCCCCAAACCCAAAATTGGGGATCTAAACCCCCAAATCCGGGATCCCAAACCCAAAATTGGGGATCTAAACCCCCAAATCCGGGATCCCAAACCCAAAATTGGGGATCCAAACCCCCAAATCCGGGATCCCAAACCCAAAATTTGGGATCCTAAACCCAAATTGGAGATCCTAAATCCAAAATCTGGGATTCTAAACCCAAATCCGGGATCCTAACCCCAAATCTGGGATCCTAAATCCCAAATCTGGGATCCCAAACCTCGAATCTGGGATCTAAACCCAAATCTGGAATCCTAAATCCAAAATCTAGAATCTCAAACCCCAAATTTGGCTCTGGAGGAGCAGCCACGGCCCCGGTGAGTCTGGGACAGATTTGGGGTTTGGGGAGGATTTGGGATTTCAGCAGATCTGGGGTGATTTGGGATGGATTTAGGGGATTTGTGATTTGGGGAGGATTTGATGAGGTGGATTTGGGATTTCCTAGGCGGATTTGGGGTGGATTAGATTTGACTCTTGGGGTGAAGTTTGAGTGAGTGGGATTTGGGAGGCAGATTTGGGGTTTGGGGTGGATTTGGGATTTCAGGGACTTGGGGACTGATGATTTGGGTGACAGATTTGGGTGAATTTGGGGTGAATTTGGGGCAGATTTGGGGTTTGGGGTGGATTTGGGATTTCAGGCCGATTTTGGGTGAATTTTGGGTGAATTTGGGGTGAATTTGGGGCAGATTTGGGGTTTGGGGTGGATTTGGGATTTCAGGCAGATTTTGGGTGAATTTGGGGTGAATTTGGGGCAGATTTGGGACCCATTTTTGCCTTTCCCCCCAGGATCCGCCCCCGGCCGGAGCCGACCCCGCCATGGAGCCGGGTGGGTGAATTTGGGAATTTCGGGAATTTTTGGGATTTTTTTGGGAGTATTTGGAGCCAAATTCCGGCTCCTTTAACCCCCAAAACCCCGGATTTTGGGATGTCCCCGAATTTTTTATTTTGGGCTCCTGGGAATGCCCCAAATTCACCAAATTTTCCGTTTTTTCCCTTTTTTTTCCCAGGGGAAAACGCAGCTCTGGGTGAGTGAATTGGGCTGGATTTGGGGGAATTTTGGGGAATTTGGGGGAATTTGGGGAATTCTGGGATGGATTTTGGGAATTTTGGAATGGATTTTGGGAATTTTGGGGTGGGTTTGGTCAGGAAAGGTCAAACCTGGGGGGAAAAATCCCAAATTAAGGAATTTGTAAATGAAATTTTGGAGACAATTCCTGGAATTTTGGAATTATTCGGGTTTAATTAATTAATTAATTAATTAACCCCCTTTAAATCTTTTTTAATTTCCCCTTCCCAGACGAGTGGGATGCGCAAATCCGTGAGTGGAATTTTTAAATTTTTTAAATTTATCCCCCCAAAAATTCCCAAATTCCAAAGGGATTTTGAGGGAATTCTGTCGGATTTTCAGGGAAAATTCCGGAGGAATTTGGTGAGTCCTGGGCCCAAAGGAGCCAGAAAAGTTTTGTGTATTTATATACTTATGTATTTATATATTTATATATTTTTATATATTTATATATTTATATATTTATATTTTATTTTTTTAGCTTTTGTATTTTTTAGATTTTTGTGTCTGTATATTTTCATATTTTTATGGTTTTATGTTTGTATATATGTTAATTTTATATACTTATATTTTTTATATTTTCATATTTTTATATTTTTATGTTTTTATATTTTTATATTTAGCTTTATATTTGAAGTTTTTTGTAATTTTTATATTTTCATGTTTTGATGTATCTGTATTTGTATATATCTTGT